>RJWK010063843.1:0-12461 GCA_004363435.1 Platanista minor | reverse complement strand
GGCTCCCCAGGGCCCTCACCCCCAGCTCCTGAGGGACCTGACTGTAGTCCTGGGGCCTCAGGGCGCTCTGATTCCTGCCCCAGGTGCCCCCTCTTTCCTCACCTTCCCCGCCTGCCCCCACACCCTGGTCCCAGCATCCCGCCTGCCCCCACCCTCATCCACCCCAGATACCCCACGCGGCCCCTGGTTCAGCCCCAGCTCCACCCCCACCGCCTGGGGCCACAGCACAGCTGAAACCTCCCTATCCGCAGGGGACCCCACCATTTGGGGTTTGGGAGGGGGCGTTGGCCAGAGGGGCACCGGAGGATGGTGGCGGGGGTCCCTGGCCTGTACCCACCACCAGCCCGAGGCTTTCCTCAAGTGCTGCCGTGGGGGTGGGAGCCACGCCTTCCCAGGGTGTGGCACGCGACTTCGTGACGGGTGACTGTGGGTGTGAGTGGCAGAGGGTGTCAAAAAGTGGCACTTCCAGATGTGTGTGTCAGTGGGTGAGACGCTCTGGCTGGGTCACTGCAGGACACGTACATGGAGCACGTGGAAGCACAGCCCTGGGACCTGTTACTCTAGGGTGGGCAGGTGTGAGCGCTGCTGCCACTCTGGAACTGCAGGGGCAGGGCTGGGGTGCGGGGCGCTCTGCTCTGTTGGGAAGAGAGCCGGTCAGCAAGTTAAATAAGTAAATGATAGAGTTCAAAGTCAGAGAGCGAGGTGAGGTAGGCACAGGAGACAGCGCAGCTGTCTGGGGCGGAGGAGCAGAAGGGAGGTGGGGTGGGGGTGCAGGGGGAGGGGAGAGCAGGGGGAGGGGAGAGGGAATGAGCCCTCCAGACAGAGGCAGCAGCAGGTGCCCAGGTGCAGGGGTGCCTGGCTGGGCCTGAAGGGGAGGTGGGGCCCACAGAGCTGCAGGGGAGGAGCTGGGGGAGGGCTAAGAGGAAGCAGGGCAGGTCACAGAAGTCTGGTTGGTGTGGGAACAGGGCAAGCTCCCCCGACCCCCACCCCCGGCCCCACCGCACCGCTTCTTGTCCTTAGGGACAGATGTTGGGGGATGGAGCTGGAGGCCACCACCAGGTGCAGGGAGGAGGCTGGCCAGGCCGCTGAGTTCTCTCTCCCTCCCCTGTGCTGTAGTTCAGAGGGGCAAAAGAGTCCTCAGTTTTCCCAGCGGGAGCGTGGGATTATGACAATAGAACTTGCTCCCCTGGTTTGCTTGGGGATGAAATGGAGCAGGGTATAGCCATGGCGGGGCGTGGATGGTGCCCTCACCCGCTTGTTCCTCCTGAGGGTAGGTGCTCACGCGGTACCCTAACCGGCCATCATCTCAGCCCTCCAGTTTCTGGGGGTGCTGTGCCAGGGCATGCACTTCCCCAGGCTGCCTGGGGTGAGACCTGGGCCAACGGCTGCCCCGTTCTAGCATCAGTCTCCTCTGTGGTTGGGGGTGACACAGATGTCCCCCATGGGTGTAGTGAGGTTAACTTTGGTCCCAGAGCCTCCACCCCCACAGTGATCAGAGCCCCTCCCTCCATCCCACCAGCCCTCCAAGAGAGCCAAGGCAGGAGGCTGGTCTGGGTGCCCCCGAAGGGCACAGCCCCTCGAGCACTTTTGTGGGTGCTTGGAGAACGCCCACCAGCACCATGACACCCCAAAGGCTCCGGAAGTATGGGGTGGTGTGGAGGGTTCTGCCTGGGGTTGGCGAGCCAGAAAAGGCCTCAGTGCCCCTTCTCTAGAGTGGAATAGGGGCTGCCCATGCCTTGGAAGTGGGTCATAGCAGTTTGGGGTGGGCAGAGGCCTGGCCTAAAGGCCGGGTTGGGCTGGGGGGACACCTCCGCAGGCTCCCCTGCCCCAATCACCATCCACACCAAGGCTGGAGCCAGGCCTGACTTTACTCGCAGCTCTGCCCCTCACCAGCTGGAAGTGGGGGGAGTGACTTCTGTGGGCTCAGTCACCTCATCGGTAAAAAGGACACTGAGCTCCCCCTGCCCACACAGGGTCCTTGTGAGGGACAAATGAGAAAAGGTAAGTTCTCTGTCAGTCTGGGAAGGCTTCCTGGAAGAGGAGGCACTGTACAGAGGGAAGGGCATGGAGCAAGACATGCCTCTTCAGGTGCACGGGGGCAGGGTTTGCAGAAGGGGTTGTCCCCAGTCCATGGACACTTTTGTGGAAGCCACCACCTGCAGGAGCTTAGCGCCAGCCTCCTGGTCCTGGTGGGTGGTGGGCAGGGAAGGAAGAAGCATAGGAGGGACACGCAGAGGTGGCCAGCCCTCCGCCCCTCAGATTTCCTCCACCTCCAGTCTAGGTCTGTCCCTGCACTGCCCTTGTCCAGACCTGTGCACCAGGGGTTATTCTTGGGGGACAGTCCCGTTCCCATCTCTCAGCACTTCCTACTGAGTTTGGGGAGCTGAATTAAGCTGAGTTCAGAAAATCTGGTGCATGGACAGGGCACTTAGGGCCATGTCGAGATTATGATCCAGGAAAGCATGACTTTTAGCCACAGGCAACAGGTCCACAATCCAGGGTACAGGTCTAGACCCCAAGACTCCTACCACCACAATCCAGACCACTATTGGGGTAGCAGCTGGAACCTGGGGTCAGGACTGGCCACCTGGAGTGAGAAGACTCTTGATAAATATGAGTAGGCTGGCTGGATGGACGGACAGACGGAAAACTGGATGGGTGACTAGGAAGATGGAAAGAGAGATGGGCGGGTGAGGAGATGGAAGGATGGTGGCTGGATAGAAGGATCTATGGATGGTTGATGATGGATGGACGAATACAGTGATAAATGGATAGGGGATAGGTGGATGGATAGATGGATGGATGGGTGGATTGATGGATGGATGGATGGATGGGTGGATAGGGGATGGATGGATAGATGGATGGGTGGATGGAGGGTGGATGGATGGATGGATGGCTGGGTGGGTGGATGGGTGGATAGGTACGTGGATGCTGTAGAAAGCTATGGGGCAACTCCAGACTATTATTGTCCCACCAGAACCTTCTCACATCTCTCCCCTTCTCTCCTCTTTTCAGAGCCCTCCTCAAATCTTGCACTTGCATTTTCAAGAAACCTGTATCATCACTGGGGCCCCCAATGCTCCCCTCTCCTCTTCCACACTTGCTTATCTCCGGACTCCTGTCACCTTCTAATATACCTTACTGCTCTATTTACTCTGTCTCTCTTGACCGCAGAATATCAGCTTCAGGAGGGCAGGGTCTGTGTGACTGCACTGTTGGTTTCCTAGAGCTGACACCAGTGCCTGGCACAGAGGGGTGGAGGGATGGACTGACCTTGTAAGGGCCCCCCTCCAGTCCCTCATTCCTTCTCTTTACAGCGGTCACCTTGCCCCCACACGGCTGCCCCCTAAGCCGTTCTCTGGCTCCTGCTTCCCTCCAGGTAGCCTGGGTTGCTCAAGAAGTGCTGAGACCCTCCCTCTCGATCCCCGCCCTCTTCTGAACATTGAGGGCGCCCTGAGCCAATGTCCGTCTGCGACCCCTGCCCACTGCCATCTCTCCCCAAGACTGAAATCTGTGCTTCACCTGCTACCAGCAGAGTGAGCCCAGGCGGGGGCCTGGCACACAGGCGGGGGCACAGGGCAGGGTCAGGCCGCCCCCCACTGGCCAGTTCTCTGCTCCGTGTCCGCTGATGGGGTCCTTCATCCTGCAAGTACCTCCTGGGTACAGCTGGCCTCCTGGCCATCAGTCATCATGTCCCTTCCGCTTGCCAAGACGGGAGACACTGAGTGCTCTGCAGAGACGTGCTCTCCCCACGCACACACATCCCCGCCGCCCTGATCCGTGCCCACAGCCAGCTTCCCCAACAGCAGGTCTCTGGTCCCCTGTGGCTGGCAGAGGCCACAGGGCGGCCGGCCAGTGGCTCTGACCACAGATGTTGGTGCCCCAGGCCCAGAACAGAACCTCTGGCTTCTCTCCTGCTGGGCATCCCTTCTCTGGCTTTCTTGGCTCTGCTTTGCTCCTGATCCCACAGAACACCTCTCTCTCTCTTGTTTCTCTGTCGTTTTGGTCACTTTTCGGGAGACACCAAGAAGTGACAGCCCTGCCCTCACCGCCACGTCTAACAGAAGCCTGGATTCCCAGGACTTGACGGGGCCCTGGTGTTTCCACACTGAGCCAGGCTGCGCAGAGCTTTCCCCAAGGTGTGAGGGTGGGAGGGCCCTAGCAAAGGGCTTGGGGAGACCCGTGGAGGGCGGCCTGAGCCAGCCAGGTCCGGCTCGAGCTGCCTTTGGGAGGGGGCGGGCAGAGCCTCTGGCAGCTGGACAGGTGTTAGGTCCACCCCAATCCAGGCCTCGGCCCTGGGCCTGCAGGCTCTCTCGTGGCTGCAGGTCAGTGACGGGGGTGGGGGGTGGGGGTGGGGTGTCACTGCCTCCCCATCCCTTGTCCCCATTAGGGGGACAATGGGAGAATAAGCACTTTTCTTTCTTCATTTCCCCGCTGTCTGCTAATATCATATTGATGGTAATTTCTCTTTAATGGGCTATTTGCGGTAATTATGATGCACAAAGTGAGTAATTGTATCTGACTCCCAGCGCCCACCATGGCTGCAGGGATGGGCAGGCGGGGGTGTACCAGCCTTTGGCCCTCTCAGCCGGGGCAGCTCTGCCCTCCGCCTGGGACCAACCTCCAGCCCTTGACCTCTTGGTGCAGGGGTCCTCCTTGGCCTCGCTTGTCTGGGGAACGCTGGGCTCTCAGCTCCCCAGAGTTGATGGGGTCTCCCTCCCAGGGCGGGGCAGGGGCCCAGGGCACCTCAACTAGAGCCAGGATGAGGCTGCATGCCTCAAGACAGAGCACCCCCTTCTCCATCCCCAGGGCGCCCTGGGCTCCCGTCTGGGTCTCACTTGGCCCCCCTTGATTCCCCACGGGGCCTCGTCCTGGGGGCCTCCTGGCTGTATGGCGTGGCTGGTGGGCCTCTGAATCTGCTGGGATGTGACCTTCCAGCAGGGATTTCCAGGCCCACTCTGGCTGCATGGGGGGGCACAAGCACACAGTGGGGGAGCCTCAGTCACTGCAGGGTGGGGCCGGGCAGACACCTGGGGACCCTGCCCCAGCCCCACACGTTAGGGAGCTGCTGCCAACCCCTCAGACCCACCTCAGAGGCCCTGGACACCCCCAGGGTTCCAGCCTCTGCCCCCACCCGGCCCCAGCCGTACAGCCAGGAGGCCCCCGGGACGAGGGACTGCCAGTCTCTCTCCTCCCCATGCTTGTGCCTCCAGGTCTCTTGTCACCTACCAGGCCCAGCTGGGCAGAAGGTACTGGGGTCCTCAACAGTGTGGCCTTACTGTGTGCCTGGGACAAGCCATCTGGGATAGAGGTCAAAGATCAGGCAGAGCTCTACCCTGGGTTTCCCCACACAAATGGTGAGGTCAGGCCCAAGATCTCAGGAGACAGAGGAACCCCAGAGCCCACTGAGTCTCTGTTGAGGACCTCCAGCCTCCACCAAACATCTTCTCAGGCCCCTGGGGCCCACACCCTGCACTGCCTTTCCTAGATGAGGGTGCCTTCCTTCAGCCTTGCCAGGCTGTGTTCAGGACACATGACACTCAAGCCTGTGAGAAGCATCCCAAGGCAGGTCCCCTCACCTCACCATCACCACCGCCTCCGCCACCACCACCACCACCGCCACCACCGCCTCTGCCACCAACACCACCATCACCACCACCGCCACCACCACCGTCATCACCGCCACCATCACCTCCGCCACCACCGCCGCCACCATCACCTCCGCCACCACCACCACCACCACCACCGCCACCGCCATCGCCATCACCGCCACTGCCACCACCACCATCACTATCACCACTTCATTATGCACTATCAGTGCCTACTGTGGACCTCGCTAGATTCATGATCATCTAGCTGGGAGATAACACACAACCTCTTGTATTTCTGAGAAAAATTCAATGCCAAATTGACTATTTCTGCCCACAGAACAGTAAACCTGGAGGAGTCTCTGGGGCTGGGGTCGTCTGGGAGGGCCTTGAGCCTTGACACTCTGGTTGGTGGTCTGGCAGAACACATAATGAGTTGAACAGCAGAGCAGACAGATCGGGGGTGAGCACACCAGGTGTCCCAGCTGGCCCAGGGCACACACCTCTTCCAGGCCCCAAGAGAAGAGGGCTGGGCAGGGGTGTGGCCTCCACTCTGGGGGCTCCAGGCCACACACCCACCCTGCCTGGGATGACTTCAGGTAACTGCTGTCTTCAGGCAAGGCAGGTATGGGTGGAAACTTGGGGGCCAGAGATGTGGAAAGAGGAGGACTCGCCCCCAGGGACCTGGGCGGGAACCAGGCTAAGGATACGGGAGTGCTCCCTACACACACACACACACTCGGGGCTCCCGCCTCCCTCCCCTACCCCTCCACTCACCCCGCACCCCACCCTGCTGCACATGGCCAGGGTCTCCTCATATGTCTTTTCTGGTCAATAAACCTCAGCTCCTGGGGGGCCGGGGGCTGTGGGCTGACGGTGCTGCCCCACCCCCGCCGGGCACTCTGTCATAATTAAGCACGCACAGCCTAATTAATTGAGTGGTCAGGATGCTAATTAGCAGCTTGATTGAGACTGGAGGATGGTGAAGGGTAACCTTGGCAGTGCGTGCTTCTCCGTGCTGGGCTGCTCTCAGGCTCTCTCCCAGCTGGGTCTCCCAGCCTGGCCCCCACCCTGAGGCCCTCACCCTCAACACAGCCCCCCACGGCCTCTCTTGTCCCACTCCAACCACCTTAGACGGATCAGCCCCTGGCCACGCTCCCCCTCAGCACCCCTGCCCAGAGGAGAGCCCAAAGGACTAGCTCATCCAGTTACAGAGAGCCCCCTCCCTCTAGAGATGGCTTTCCCAGGGAAGACGTGTCCTAGAGCTTCCAGACACCAGCACTGACCATGGCTCCTGGCTGGTCTGTGACCACCTGGGCTCCTCTGGACTCTGGCTCTCCCTCCCTTCACCCCGAGCAGCCACAGACCCACAGGGGACGTGGACACAGTGGCCGTACAGGCAGGTGACTGTGGCCAGGCCCCCGTACCTTTGAAGTCCCTTCCCCACAGGGTCATGGGGGTGAGTAGGGAGGCGGTAGAGAGTAGGAAGGCTGATGAAAAAGGGGGAGAGAGGAAAGGCTGGGGGTGGGTGGGGAGCCCAGGGATTGGGGTCCCTCTGAGGGACTTCCTGGCATCCTTGTGCAGCCCACAATGCCTGTGTTCCACTGCAGTAAGGCTTGGGGGATTCCACCCTCCCCCGCAAAAGGAGGCCCACACCCCTCCTCTCCCTGAAGGAGCCAATGGGCAGGGGAGGAGGGTGGGACGGCCAAAGGATGGCCACACTCCCTCTAAGCCTCAGCTTCCTCACCTATAAAGTGGGCGGTGATGACAGGCCTCCCTCCAGGGATATGGGGCCGGCCCCCCTTGTGGTTCTTTGCTGATCCGCCTGAATCCCTGGCGAGAGAGGAGGCACGGCCACGGGGCAAGGGGAGTCCCCCCTGCTAGCGGTCCTGCGTAGGGGCCACGCAGAGTGAACCAGTGGAGGAGAAAGTCGCCTCCAGCCTCCTTGTTGCTCTGGGGCTGCAGATGTCAGGGGTTGCAAAGTAGGGTCCAACCTGAGGAGCCTAATGGGGGCGCTTGGAGAGCCGGAGCCGGGCAGCACGGGGTTGGGGGCATGGGGGGGGGCAGGGCCTAGGGCGCGGTGAGGGCCGGTGCTTGAAGCTGAGGAGGCCCCACAGTGGAGACTCCCGGGAAAGAGGATCCCAGTAGCTCCTCTTTTGGCTCCACGTAGAGGTCGGGGCACCCGTACCTCTCGACACCCTCGCTCCCCTGCTTCGCCCTCGGCCCCAGGGGGGTCATCCGGGACGAGCAGGGGCTCTGCATTCCAGCCCGGCGTGGGGACGGGGACGGCTGGACGTGGGGAGGAGCTGGGGCGCTCTCCGGGCCCTGGCCCCTGGCCTGGCTCGGCTCCACTGCAGACAGATGGCAGCGGGCGGGGTGGGCGGGGCGTCAGATGGTGCCGCCCCGGGCGGACCCCCGCCTCCGCCGAGGGAGCGTGCTGGGGCCCTGGGCCTTGCGCGTCTGGAGGGGCCGTGTGCCCGCTGCGCCGCGCGGGTGGCAGGAGAGGTGACACGCCGAGCTGCCACCGCCGGTGCCCGGGGCTGTCCCGACGCGCCCCGGCGAGGCGAGGTGGGAACGCGCGGGCGGGCGCAGCTGTCTCCTCGCAGCTGCTCGGCGCCAGGCCGGGCCGCCAGTGCGCGTGCCCGGCCGGGGCTCCCAGGGCGGGGCGGGCGGCCCGGGGACCAGCCCTTGTGACCCCTCCCACGCTCCCTTACTGTCCCTCGCGTTCCCCAACAGGCTCTCACTGCCTCTGTGCCATGGCACCTGCCCGGAGCGGCCCCTGCGGCCCAGGTGAGCTGTTCACTCCCCACCCAGGCCGGGGGTTAGAAGGACGTGGGGCCGTATAACGATTTGAGGTAATGTGCAGGAAATCCACAGGTAAGGCAGAAAATAGACGTTCTTAAAGATAAAAGAAGAGGAGATGCAGCAACAAAAAGAAGCTCCCGTGGCCCAACTGAACTGAACCCCAGTCACCCTTGTCTCCTTGTCAGAAAGTGAAAAACACCCCGGTTTTCCTGGGAGCTTTTCCCCACGGAGAGCCCTACGCCAAAGACGGAGCTAAAAGGGCACCCTCAGGGCATGGTTGGTGGGCCCTCTGGGTGCATCTTAGCTTCTTCCAGGTCGGCTACTCCCAGGATGAGGATGAGGAGTATGGGGGCAGTAGGGGGCACACAGCCTCAAAGCACATGACTGCCCGGGACATCCACAGGACCGGGTGGGAGTCCCCGGACAGTGGCCTTGCCCCCGTGTGGTGGCTCCAGGGGCCCAGGGGAGGCAGGTCCCCTGACTCTTGCGGCCAGCTGAGCACTTGACTGTGAGCACCTGTGAGGCCCCCAGTTTGGTGCGGGGCGGGTGCTGAAGACCGAGAAGGAGGTCGCAGCTCCCCGGCAGGCAGCAGGCAGGGCAGAGCTAGCCGCCGGCGTTCCTGGAGCCCAGGGTCCGCCTCCCCGCAGCCTCACCTCCAGCCTTGTCCCCTGGGGGGCGGGGCGGGGCGGTGGGCTGAAGCGGCTTTCGGGAAGGAGGTGGAGCTCCCAGGATCTGGCTCTCTTGTGAATAACTGAGACCGCCCTGGGGTGAAGGAGGGAGTTGTGTGACGGGCTGCTGGGAGAGGGGCACGCTTCCTGTCCAGTCCTGCGGGGAGGCCAGGCCAGCCTACTGGGTGCCCACGCTGAAGGGGGCCCCCCTGCCCTCCCGGCTGCCTTGAGTGGGCCCTGTGCTGAGTCCGGTGGAGCAGGCAAAGGGGTGGGGGAGGGGCGGCCAGGGGCGGGGCCTGGAATGTGGCAGGGATCCCCAGAGGGGCAGCTCCTCCCAGGCCCTGGAGGAGGTGGTGCTGTGGTCACGGGTGGAGAACAGCCCAGGCAGGGTGGAGGCTGAGGGAGCAGGCATTGCAGGCATTGGGGGTGCTGCAGCCCAGGGACCACTGTGGGCAGCGGGGTGAGGTCACTGGGGTCAGGCTGCAGAAGGGTCTGAGGACTTCTTCCTGTGCCTGGTCCTGAGCGGGGTGTCCTGCAGCCTGCGATGGGGCACCTCAGACACGGCTCCTGGAAGGAGTGGCCAACCAGGAATTACAGGAGTGAGTGTGGGGTCGGGCACGGGATGCTTAGCCTGGAGGCCAATGGCTGGTGTGAGGACCTGGGACAGGCTCCGGCCTGTGGCCTTCTTTTAAAAACCACTAGGCCCCCCACCCCCCCAAAAAGAAAAAAGCACTAGGCCCAGTGCACTTTTATTAAAACGAATAAATTTCATTCCAACCTGCGTTTGCTATGTTTCTCAAAGCAATGAAATTAAGGTGTTTTCCTAATCAAATCTATTTGACCAAAGTGGAATATATTTATCATAAATAACCCGTGTTGGTGGGGGTGAGGTGCTCAAAGGCTGAGAAGGGCCACACGTTCCCGTCCTCCGGAGGCTTTAGTTCTGTAGGGGTCCCAGACCTCGTGTGGTTGATGGCAGCCCCCTCCACAGTGCCCACCCCGCACCAGCAGCAGTCCAAGGTGCATACTCCCCACCCCACCCTGGGGATCCCAAGGCCCGAAGGCAGGCCTGGGAATCTGCGTTTTTTACAATACCCCAGAGATCCTGCCACCTACTCCGCTGGGGACACCTGGCATCAGGCCAAGCATGTAGGAGGCCAGACCCTGGGCTGGGGGTGGGAGGGGGCAAGCTGGGCTGGAAAGGAGAGGCAGTCTTGCTCGGGGGTTGGGGGGGCATCCATGGATGAGGGGTCGTGGGCAGGGTGGCAGAACAGCCCAGGGGCCAAGGATCCGCCCAGAATTTGCCTTCAGGCGTCTGGGGAGGGCCTCCTAGGGCCCAGGATCACGTGGCTGATCACAAGGGCCTTGGAAGGTGGAGGGACAGTGTTTGGGAGGGAGGGCTTCCTGAGGAGGTGACATTGAAATGACCTCACAGGTGACCTGCAGCCAGGGCAGAGAGGCCAGAGGCTAGCCAGGGAACGGACAGGACAGGGCCCCGGCCAGGTGACTGTAAGCAGTGCCCCCGCCCCCCTCTGCCCTCTCCCTTGCTCACCTCACCTGCCCTGGCCAGTGATGGCTCCCCTTGGTGGGCAGTGATGGACAGCATCCTCAGTGGGCCAGCCCTCCCGGCCCTCCTGCCAGGCTCTGGGCTCTGCGGAGGGAACTGGAGCTGTGGGGTTGGGTTTCAGGCCACTCCACCACGACATGAATAATGCAGCTGGCTGAGATTGGAAGGTGACCTCAGCCTTGGGGGGTGGGGACACCCCCAGAGCCTCCAGCCTGTCCTAGCCTCCCTTTTGCCAACCAGGACACCAGGTTCCCAGCCCCTGCCCTGCCTGGTCATCCAGTTGGCAGCCCACCTATACCCCAGCCTCCCTTGGACCCGCTAGGCCGTGAGTGGTGGAGCAGCAGTGCAGCTGAGGCTGCTGGGGGCAGGCAGGCGGCACAGCAGCTTGGGGAGGGGGGCACCCCTCTTCTGTGTGGAAAGGTGGGATCTTCCCCAGTGGGTCCCATGGTGCCCGTCGCTCGTCTCCCAGAACACGGAGGAGGGATGCTGCCCATCATGGCCTGTGGATGGTGAAACACGTCCCACTCCTGGACCATGAGCTCTTGCTGTGACATCTGGTGGAAAGAGGCCAAACGTCATTATGAAACTTCCCAACCTGAGGACAAAGAGAATATCCTAAAAGACTGGGGGAGGGGGTGGCCCAGGTCACATACAAAGAAGAAAAGCAGAAAGGGGAAGAGTCAGAAGACAGCAGAGCATCCCCTCACAGCCAACTTGCAACCAGAATCCTGGGCCCACTGCCCCCTTGAGGTGGGTTGTAGAATCAGGACAATTTAAGGTGTGCAAAGTCCCCAGAGGTTTGCCTTGCAGTGTCCTTCCTGGGTAAGTGAGCAGACAGCAGCTGTGAGAGAAAGCCAGGGAGGAGGAAGACATGGGTCCCCAGAAAGGGGGGCCCAGCACAGGAGAGAGGCCCAGGGAAGCAGCCACAGGAGTGGCAAGGTCATCCCAGGACCAGCGCACAGGGCAGACGGGGGGTGGGGGGAAGCCACGTAGGGCACTGAGCCTCAGGGAGGAGGGGGCGGGGTGGGGAGGGGGAGGGGGCCTGGCTCCAGGATCCTGTGGGCTGTAGGACACACAGTGTCAGCTGTGGACAGATCTACACTGCCACAGTAATGACCAACCAGAGACGGTGCTCTAACCACAGCTGGCAATGATGAGGATGTGAACGAATCAGGGTAAGTAAGGGGCTGGAGACCCTCGTTTTGAGGAGGAAGGGACTGGGGACGACTAAAGCTGAAAACTCAAGAGAGCCACGTTCGCAGATTACTTGGAAACATGGAGAAAACACCACCGGAAGTGCTGGCGAGGGTGTGGAGCAACCGGACCTCCCATCCATTGCTGGATGGGATGCGAAATAGGGCAGCCACTTTGGAAGGCAGTTTGGTGGTTTCTTATAAAATTAACATAGCCTTACCATAGGATCCAGGGATGCTGCTCTTTTGAAAACTTATGTTTACACAAAACCTGCACATGGATGTTTATAGCAGCTTTATTCATAATTGCCCAAACTTGGAAGTAGCCAAGACGTCCTTTAGTAGGTGAGTGGATAAGCTGTGGTCCATCCAAGCAATGGAATATTAGATAAATGAACTATCAGGAGGGATAAATTAGGTGGTTGGGATGAACATACACACACTACTGTATATAAAGTAGATAACCAACAAGGACCAACTGTAGAGCACAGGGAGCTGTACTCAATATTTTGTAATAACCTATAAGGGCAAAGAATCTGGAAAAGAATATATAGATATATGTGTGTGTGTGTGTGTGTGTGTGTGTGTGTGTGTGTGTGTGTGTATGAAATGGAATCACTTTGCTGTACCCCTAAAACTA
>RJWK010063842.1:0-12439 GCA_004363435.1 Platanista minor | reverse complement strand
TGCACCTGGAGGGTGGTGGGCCAGGGCAGCAAGGTGATGGGGGCGGTGCGGACAGGAGCAGAGAGAGCAGCCCCTGGAGGCGGTCCAGGCCAGGGAGGTGGGCTGGGAGGGGGCCGGTGGTGGGTGGGGCGGAGGAGGTGAGGAGGACACCTGGGCATCTTTCTGGCGCTGAGATAAAGTCCTCCAGGAGGCAAGGAAAACCCGGGGTGTGAAGAGTCGGAGGAGAGAGGGGGCCAGGGTCGGCGGAGGGGGCAACGCTGGGCTGTGAGGGGCGTGAAGACGGAGCAAGGTTGGGGTGAGATGGACCGCGGGATCCTCCCGGGAAGGAGGTGATGGAGGCTGGGCAGAGACAGCCGGGAGCTGGCACAGGACGGGGGCATCTCCACGGGATGGGCCTGGGGTCAGCCCCCCGGGGCGCTTCAAGGCCCTCCTGCGCAAAGCAGTCGAAGACAGCGCCCAGCTGGGACGTGACGCAGGGGCCAGTGGGCTGTGTGTTGAGTTCTCAGCACACGGTTAAGCCGAGTAGCTCCGGGGGGGGGGCTGCCATCTTCCCCAGGTGAGGTGTGCAGGGATGGGTCCTCACCCTCCACAGCCCGCCCGTCCCCAGGGTGCACCCCAAGCACATCTGTCCTCCTCTCTGGTCAGGCAGCCACCTCAGCCGGCCAAAGGTGTCCCTCTGAGGACCATGAAGCCCTTCACCCACTGGCTGCCTGTGCAGCAGCTGCGAGGACCCTGAGTCCACTCTGAGACCCCTCCTGGCCATCAGTTCTGCCCAGGGTCCACCTACTGCAGTCTCAGTGGCCCCTGCCCTTTCCGACCCTCCGGCCTCTCCAGCCTTGGGGGCTGGTCTTAACAGTCACATCCTCAGGGCTGTATCCTGGCCCGACGATGGGCTTAGATCCCGGCCCACCTGCTCTTCCAGTGCCTGTGTTTCTCCCTGTGGTCTCGAGGGTGATGTAATTACTGCTCCGCGTGAGGGGCCCCCTGCAGACGTGCAGGGCCCTCTCCGTAGATGCTGATGGGAACGATGTTTGCTCTGAGGGCTGAACAAGTTAATCCAGGTGAAGAAGCCTTGCTGTGGGGCTCTCACACAGCAGTCCTCACCACCATTCCCACCACCAGCGCCGTCTGGGACCACACCCCCAGTTCTGGGGCTGAGCCCGTGCCAGGACTCCCCGGGCTGTCACCCGCTCAGCAGGAGGCAGCTCGAGGAAGCAGGAAGGGTCCTCCCAAAGCGCGGTCATCATGGCCAAGGGCAGAGTGTGGACGAGGCTCCAGTGAAGCTGAAGCCAGGGCTCCGTCCGGGCTGAGCGATGGGCCCGGGATCAATGGCAACCCTGCCCCGCGTGTCCTTATCCAGAAGCTCGCTGCTCCCGCAATTGACTTGGCACTGGGCGAGTTGGAGTAAGATGGTGCCCGGCCTCCCCAGGGGCTGGACGCCTTCCGAACGGATGACAACTGTTTTTTAATTTGTCCCAACTTGACGTGAAATCCCCCATCCCCACCTTGAGAAACGGGGTCGCCAGCAAAGACATGCTGAGCTGCCTCAAACCTGTTGTCCTGTCCCGTCCGAGGGCCCTTGTCTGTTTATCACACTGAAGGTCCTCATGGGGCTCAGAGAGGTCCAGAGATGGAAGGGCCTTGGGGAGCTGCAGGGCAGCCCAGGAACAGAACTCTCCACCCTACGAGGGGGGTCGTCTTCACCCCTGCACCCAGGGGGAGATGAGGGTGGGGTGCAGAGGGGGCAGGGGCTTGCCGGACTCACACGGTGCGCTAGGCCTGAGCCAGACACCGAAGCAAGCCCCTGCCCGCTCTGCCTGGTACTGAGACCTCTCTGGGCTTGGCTGCTTCCCCTGTGAACGGGATGGGAGTGTCCCAGGGTGAACACACCTGTCTCAGGTGTGCAAGTGTTAGGGAAACCGTGAGTCCCAGGCACCCACTGGCTTCTGGGGCTGGGCTCTTGGCTCCGGCAGGTCCCCGAGCCTCCCTCCCGCCTCCTGGGTGCCAGGACCCTCCAGGTTCATCAGCAGGTGATGGGCAAACCTCCACAACTGCTGTGCAGTTTGCTGAGGGGACGTTGCCTAGCAGCCCACAGCACACGCGGGGTCAGCTCTGGCCTGTGTCCTCCTGGCCAAGGCAAGTTACCCCACCTCATGGAGCCTCAATTTTGCATCTGGAAATTGAGAGGCAGAGACCTAAAAGACAGCCCTGTGTGTGTCTCAAATGAGCAGGATACGTAAAGGGCGCCCTGTTCAGACATGAGGACGTGAGAAAGGAAAGACGGGGGTGGGGGTGGCAGCGGAGGGGGGGACCAGGGCCGTGGGTGAAGGGCTGAGCCCCCAGGGTTCTTCTTTTATCTTCTTTTATCCTGCCTCAGGGCATGCAGGATCTTAGTTCCCCGACCAGGGAATGAACCTGTGCCCCCTGCGTTGGAAGAGTGGAGTCTTAGCCATTGGACCACCAGGGAAGTCCACCCAGGGTGCTTACAGGCAGACTGAGCTGGGCGTTTTTTTTTTAATATTTATTTATTTATTTGGCTGCGTTGGGTCTTAGTTGCGGCCCTCGGGATCTTCTTTGCTGCATGCAGGATCTTTCGTTGCGGCATGCGGGCTGTTTGTTGTGGCACGCAGGTTTCTCTCTAGCTGTGGTGCACCGGCTCCAGAGCACGTGGGCTCAGTAGTTGTGGCACGTGGGCTCTCTTGTTGGGGCACACAGGCTCTAGAGCGTGCGGGCAGTGCTCGGGCTTAGTTGCCCCGTGGCATGAGGGATCTTAGTTCCCCAACCAGGATCGAACCCGTGTCCCCTGCATTAGAAGGTGGATTCTTTTTTTTTTTTTTTTTTTTTTTTTTTTGCGGTACGTGGGCCTCTCACTGTTGTGGCCTCTCCCTCTCCCGTTGCAGAGCACAGGCTCCGGATGCTCAGGCTCAGCGGCCATGGCTCACGGGCCTAGCTGCTCCGCGGCATGTGGGATCTTCCCGGACCGGGGCACGAACCCGTGTCCCCTGCATCGGCAGGCAGACTCTCAACCACTGCACCACCAGGGAAGCCTGGAAGGTGGATTCTTAACCACTGGACCACCAGGGAAGTCCCTGGGAGGTTTTTAAAGTCCTTGGTGTTTGGATCTTTGAATTTTCTTTGGTGGAGGGAGGGGACAAGGGGGGGCCTCAGAAGGTCATTTGAATCGTCCTGGGCAGGGACCCTGTGGGCTCAAGGATTCCTTCACTCCTGGAGCCTCTCTGCAGGCAGTGTGGCCCTGGGGCCATGGAGAGACCCTGAGAGACACTTGATCAGGAGGTTGGCAGTGCCAGGGCTGGGAGCAACTCAGGCATCAATGTGTATTTCCCATGAAATTCTCCTAATCAGCACCTTAATGAATGTAGGGCTGCTGGGGCTCCAGGGATGAGCATGCAGGCTTAATCACTCCCAACTCCTGGCTCTGCCCTGCAAATGGTCCTGCTTCCCTGGGCTTGCTGTCCTAGGGCCTCCTGCCTTGGCTCCAGGCCTGGGCCCTGCCCCTGTCCACCTCCTGCTTTTCTGCACCTCATGTTAGGCCTCTACTTATGTGCTGAGTGTGTTAATTGTCCTTGGATCTATCCACTCCTCCAATGAACCATCTGCCCTTCCATCCATCCATCCACTCATCTAACCAATCATCTACCATCCATCCATTTATCCATCCGTCCTCTCCATTTGTCTGTCTGTTGGTTTGTCCATCCACTACCCGTCCATCTATACATCCATCCAGCCATGTATCCATTCATCCATCCACCCACCCACCCATTCATCCATCTGTCCGTCTGTCCGTCTGTCCATCCATCCGTCTGTCCCTCTGTCCGTCCATCCGTCTGTCCATCCATCCATCCACCCGTCCATCCTGCCATATATCCATCCGTCCGTCTGTCCATCCATCCAGCCATGTATCCATCCATCCATCCATCTAGCCAGCCATATATCCATCCGTCCATCCATCCATGCATCCATCCATCCATCCACCCACCCATCCATCCACCATCCATCCATGCATCCGTCCATGCATCCATCCATCCATCCATTCATCCACCTATCCATCCATCCATCCATCCATCCCCTCACTCTATAAATATTTTTCTTGAGCAAGTCACACAGTCAGTTTAGGTCTGGGAGTGGGCAGGGAGGGAGAGATCCAAAGGCGAAAAACCAGATAGTTTCTGCCCTCAGGGAACCAAAGTCCGGTGGCGTGACGGATGAGCAAACCAGTTGAATCCATGGGTGTGGAGTGGGTGGGGTGAGGGCAGCACAGGTGCAGAGGCAGCCAGCAGAGCCATGCCTGATGGGGGTGGGGGGGTGATCAAGGAAGGCTTCCTGGAAGACAGACAGCTTAGCTGAGATCCTGGAGGCCTGCCTCTGGGGCCAAACTTGTTCTCCCCGTGTGTCTCCCGATACAGTGTGGGGGAGGCACTGCGTTGACTGCCCACACGGGGTGGTGCCACCAGCCTGCCCACGAGCCACCTGCCTGGCTCCTTCCTTCTCTGAGCCAGCGTGCTGGGGCCTGTGGGCTGCCTGGTCCCGGCACAGTTGCCAGCTGCACACGTGGGCCCTGGACTCCAGCCCCATGAAATGCCCAGGTGCCCTGGTGAAGAAGGAGCTGGGCCTGGAGGGCCCAACAGCACGGGAGGGATGCTCTTCCCGGTGGTGAGGCACCCTACAATTTACAAGGTGCTTCCAAGTCCAGTGTTTCATTCCTTTGTCATGACGGTGCTGGGTCGTGGCCAGGCAGCGGCCGTTGCTGGAAACTGAGGATCAAGGGAGATGGTGATCTGTCCCTGGGCACAGAGCCCCAAAGGGCAGGACTGAGCCTTCTCTGTGGGTTGTGGTCCATGCAGCCCAGGAGGGTGGAGAGAGGGTGGTGGGTGTGGCTTCAGCTCATGGGCGGGACTTGGGGAAGGGGCAAGGGCGCAGGGGGCGTGTGGAGGGGGTGCACTCCGGGGCAGGGCAATGGCCCTGTGCTCTGATGAACTCTATTGTTGCAGAGAACCTTCGTACATGTGTGAGCACGTCTCAAAATACACATCAGCCCCTCCCTGCAGCTTGGGAAGCAGTCACCCATCATTCATTTGTTACCAGCAAATTCATTTTTTGGCCTTTCGTGGGCACACGTCACAGAGCTCTTACCATGTGCCTGGCCCTGTGCCAGGTGGCGAGTCTCTTGCGGATCCATTCCCTGGGCACTGTGGCCATTTGGAGCTGGACTGATCTTTGTCATGGGGCCATCCTGGACGTGGCAGGGTGTTGTGCAGCATCCCTGGCCCCTGCCCTCTGGATACCAGGAGCATCCCCTGGCGGTGTGACAACCAAAGTGTCGCCAGACATGCTGAGTGTCCCCTGGGGGGCAGAATGGTCCCCACTGGGGTCCACTGGTCTACAGCAGTGGATGCAGCAGAGCCCCTGCCGCCTTTATGGTGCTGAGAGTCTTTGCGGGGGACAGAGAAGAAAGTGGTTGGGTTGGGTGGCAGAGGGGTGGTAGGAGGGCAGAGAGGAGACCCCTGTGTAGCGTGGCCTGTGGACTGGCTGATGAGAGGCTGGGTTGGGAAGGAAGGTGTGGATCTGGGAGGAGAACTGAGCCTTTGCTGAGCGGCGTGGGGGGGCGGCCGAGGAGGGCTGGGGGTCAGGTGTGGGTCTCCTGCCTACGGAAGGGACACTTAGTCTGATACCAACCAGGGTTCTTGGTCTTCCCCAATCAATAGAAATTGACTAGCGGCCAGACAGGAAATGCAGGGGAGGCTGTCCTGGGGCCGCAGCGGGGGAGGGAGAACAAACAACAGGTTCCCTTGCTCCCTCCCTGAGGGTGGGGGGCGTCTGGTTCCTTCTATGGGGTGAGGGTAGGGGTGTGTCCAGGGCTCGGGCCAGAGGGGCGGCTTAGGAGGTCTGCCCACCCTCTTGATGGTGGTGTGTGCAGGGGGCATGCTCAGTGCCCTGCTTTTGCTCCCAGCTCTTCAGAAGTGGCAGTTGGGCTTTTTGATCTCTTTGTATCTTTTGTCCAGAATTTGCCCCAACTGTGCATACACGCAGTTATTTTTAGTCCCTTATAGTCTCTTTGTATTTTGATGCTCGAGGGGAGGTGTGTCCAGGTGCAAGCACTGCAGCAAAGGGTCCCAGGTCCCAGCCTGTCTCAAATCCAGAGGACTGGGGACCTGCTGGGGTCCCCCAGGACTCCTTTTCCTCTCCCGGCTGTGCCCTCTTTGGCCAGCTCTCTGAACGTGCCTGCCCCATCCCTTGCAGGATGAGACCTGGGCATAGGGGGCTCATGGAGGTGGGCAACCTGACCCGCCCACAGATAATTGATGGTGGTGATCGGAGGCTCAGACCCAGAGCCTCATTAAAAAGAACACAAAGCAGAAAGGCCTTCCCTGGGGAGCGTAATTAGTTGCTGCCTCACTGCCCCACTGAGATCTGGGTGGGGAACTGGTCCTCTCGCTGGATACTGCCCAGTGGGAGGGCAGCAGGGCAGGCTGGTCTCACTGGGGCTGGGGTCAGCCAGACCTCTAGGGCACCCTGATGCTTCCCTCCTCTCTTGGGGAGTATGGAGGGGCAGAGGGAGGTGGCACCCCCCCTTCCTGGTGGATGGGTGTGGACGGGAGGCTCCCGCCGTCAAAGGAGGGGCCGGATGGAGGTGAGGGCAGGGTGCTGGCTGGGCTGCATCTCCTGGACGTCCTGGATGTCCCGGGTTCTGAAGCATCTGGGGGGCGATTGGAGTTTAAGGACCCAGGAGCGGAGGGTGGTGGGGACTCTGGGTTGGACATTCTTGGAGGTTCTGGAGCATCTGTGGGCTGTGGGACAAAAAGAAGAAAGTAAAGGGCTTGATGGAGCGTCTCTGAGCTCTGATTTGGATCAGTTCCAGTTTTTCTAAGAAGCATAAATAAAGGCCAAGCTTTCTTTTACTGACTCACTCTGGCTGTTGGGCTGTTAGCCTTCGAACGTGACCCTGGCCGGGACAGGCTCTCTGGGACCCTGGAGTGCTCTCGGGTTTCATAAGGAACACACGGGCAGAGGGCAAACACCGTTGTCTTGGGCGGGCTCAGTGCCTCTCGGGAGGGACTGCCAGCTTCGGGAAGCGCCTCCGAGGACCTGCCTGGAGCAGAACACGCGGGCACAGAAGTCTGCAGGCGAGTCTTTGGTGGGAGTCGGTGCCTCCTGGATGGCAGGGGAGGGACTGGGGTCCCTGGGGGGGCCGTGGCTGAGGACAACACCAGCAGCATGTGTGACCCAATTCGATGTGGCCCTTTTGAGGGGTGGGGGAGCCATCCCTGCTCTGGGCCAAGACCTCTAATTCCTAATTCCTAACCCCCAAGCCCTCCGGACTCAGAGGGGTCACCTGTCTAAGGCCACACGGCCGGCAGGCAGCCTCGTCCCCCTGCCACCCCTCCCTCCACCTGCAGCCTGACCGCCGCGGCTTGCCTTCCACGTGCCCCAGCCCTTTCCCCCAGGAGCGCACAGCCTGCCCCTGCTCTCACCCCCTCTGGTCTAAAGCTTCTGATGGTGGACCCCGAGCTCAGGAAAGCTCCCCACCGCTCAGGCTGCTGTTCTGGGTCCCCAGCCTTCCGCCTCATCCCCTCAGGGCTGCCCCTGACCCCAAACGCACCCGCTGCGGCACAGGCCGAGGTGGTCTGCAGGGGACCCTGGGCATGCGGGGTCCCCGGCGCCCCTCACCTGTCTGTTTGTTAGGGTGTGGTAGGGTCCACTGCCGGGAGATGCCCCCTTCCCACATGCCCTGTGTCCCGCACGTGCCAGGGGCACGGTAGGCGCAGGATGTGCTGGCCGTACGCGCAAGGGGCGCGAGGGGTAGACGACCGGCCCCTCCTGCTGCTCTCAGCCCTGTGACGCCCAGGGTGGGGGGCGTCTGGTTGTTAATCCCTCTCACCTCCCCTGCCGCCCCCCCCCCCCCCCCCCCCCCCGCTGAGCTGGCTGGGTGGCCTCTCAGCAGGCCTGGGGCCATCTGGGCTGGGGGGCCAGTCTCCCGTCCCACCCTGAGGTCAAGGGCATCCAGGGCAGGGGCTGGAGAGGCCCTTGGGGGGAGGGTGGGAGAACCCACTGCAGGACCCTGCTTGTGTGGAAGCTGACGCCTGGGTCCGGTTTCCGGATTTCCAGCCTCCCAGAGCAGAGCCGGGGGACCTCCCACCACCTCCACCCCCATCCCTCTGTGTCCCTCCAGGGGTTGCTGTGTTTTCTCCACCACTACCCCATGTCCCGCCCTCCTTTGTGTGTGCAAAGAGGAAGCCAAAGCCCTCCTGGTCTGGGTGTGGGCGGCATGGGGGCTCAAGAACAGGCGAGCAGGGTTTGGATTCACACGGGCTCAAGCCTGTCTCCACCACAGCGCCAGGGGGCCTTACTCAAGTCACGGGAGCTCTTAGGACCTCAGGCTCTTCCTCTGTAAATTGGAGACTTGAACTATTCTGTCTGCCAAGTGCTCTGAGCCAGGACACGCTGTGGCCCCAAGACAATGCAGGGAGGCTGCCACTGGGAGGGCCTGACCTCCCAGGCTCTTCCTTGGGCAGAGCTCCCCGCTCCCTGCAGCTCGCTGGTCATGTTCATTTTATTCTATCGCTTTGGTCTATAAAATGCCCGTCTGTACCCAGGAAAATCCTGGCTCAGAAGGTGCTGGCTTCTGCCTCACTTTTTAGTAGTGAAACATGGTGTTTAAACATTTCACGGTCTGGTGGTAAATTTTTATGCGAGAGGCCCATTGGCTGGAGGTCAGTGGCTTCGCAGTCTTTGTCTCTCCTGGGACTCAGGGAAGCCAAGGTGAGCCAGGGGGTGAGCCCGGCCCTCTGTCTAGAGAGAGACCCAGCGGGGCCCCGGCACTGGCACTGTGGACGGGGCAGAGGTGGAGGCCGGGTGGGAAGTTGGAGGGAAGGTCAGGCTGGGCCCTTCTGTGATAGCAGCCTGTGTATGCAGGTGAAGATGATGGCGATGATGAGAATAAGATCCCTGAGAGCCTGCAGAGCTCTCTCCCTTCTCTCGGGGCTTCCAGACCCTCCCCCCAGCCCCTGATCTGGCCCAGAGGCGGGCAACCCTCTGGGCGTAGGGTGGATGCCCAGCTGGCCCATGGGGCTCTGTCCTCCTGATGGGCTCACACACTCCTGTGCTGTGGGCCTGCTGGCCTGGCCCTGACCAGTCTCAAGGAAACATGGGTGGGCCTCCAGTCTGCAAACAGCCTTTGCACCAAGTGGTAAAGACAGGCCTTTCCTACTGACCAGTAGAGACTGAGGCTGAAAGACGAGGCCCGGTGGGTGTGAGACCCTCCCCTTAAAATATAAATGGCAATGATGCTGCTGGCACTGCCGCCCAGACATGGGCCTGGCTCGATGCCCCTGGACTTGGACTTGGGGCCAGCTCGAGGCCCTGGTGGGAGTCTGCTCAAAGCCTCAGGGTTCCCCTCTGCTGCTCTCCAAATCCAGACATAATCTATGAAACCACAGGTTTCAGGACCATGATTGCCCCCAGCTCATGGCCAGGGACCCCAGGAGGATCCTGATGGAAGCCCTGATTGGAGGAGAGGGCCCCGAGGGCCCGGGGAGACCAAGGCATCTAGAGGCACAGGGCAGGGCCCCAGAGGAGAGAGCTGCACAGCGGAGATTTGGAGCCTGCCCCCCCGCCCCCCTCCAACATTCATGTGAGTGCTTGTTGCTGCATGCGTGTGAGGAGGCTTCCTGAGGTCTAGCAGAGGACCAACCACCCAAAGGATGAGAGGAAACAGCCCTTGGGTTGACGGAGCTGGGAATAGGGTTCCTTTCCACCAGCCAGATAGGAAACCTCGTGACTCACGTGTCCCTGCAGGGAGCACTCAGCAGGGTCGGGCCTCAGTCATGAGGAATAACTCAACCCAGGTTAACCCCTGTCTGATCCTGCATAATGAAGCTTAAAAGCAAGACTGGAAAGGTTCAAACTGTTTCAAAATAAATGCACCCCCAAATAAAGCTCAAGACTACTTACCTGAACAAAAAAGATTCAGCACCTAACAAAGTGAACTTCATTAGGTTGGGCATTTGGTAAAAAATTACCAGGCACACAAAAAGCAGGGAAATATGACCCCCAAGGAGGAGAAAAATCAATCAGTCGAAGCCATCCCAGAACTAGCCCAGATGTTAGAATTGGCAGACGAGGATATTAAAACGGTTGCTGTAACTATGTTCAAAAAGCTGGAAGAAAATTGAACGTATTAAGCAGAGGCGTGAAAGCTACAAAAGAGACTCAAATCAGACTTCTGGAGGTGAGAACAACCAACTGCAGTGTCTGAGATGAGAAATACACCTGATGGGATTAAACACTGCAGATGAAAAGGTACATGAACTTGAAGATATGGCATTAGAAGGTATCCAAAATGGAACACACAGAGGAAAAAACCTCACAAGTATGAACAGTGCACAGAGGGCCATGGGATGACTTTCAGTGGCCTAATATATGAGCAATTGGAGCCCTGAAGGAGAGAAAAGAGGAGAACAAAACGTTATTGGAAGAAATGATGGCTCATAAATGTCCACATTTAATGAAAACTGTAAACCCACAGATTCAGGATGCTCAATGAACCCCGAGCACAAGTTACATGAAGAAAACAACAGCAAGGCATGTTATAATCAAATTGCTCAATACCAGTGATGAAGCAGCCAAAGGAAAAAGACACACTATGCACTTCCCTGGTGGTGCAGTGGTTAAGAATCCGCCTGCCAATGCAGGGGACATGGGTTGGATCCCTGGGCCGGGAAGATCCCACATGCGGTGGAGCAACTAAGCCCATGTGCCACAACTACTGAGCCTGCATGCCACAACTACTGAAGCCTGCATGCCTACAGCCTGTGCTCCACGACAAGAGAAGCCACCCACCGCAATGAGAAGCCTACACACCGCAACCAAGAGCAGCCCCTGCTCTCTGCAACTAGAGAAAGCCCGCGTGCAGCAACAAAGACCAAAAAGCAGTCAAAAAAAAAAAAAAAAAGACCCATTATACTCAGAGGAAAAACGATGAGGGAAACAGCGGATTTCTCATAGGAAACCAGTGAGAGGATAGTAGGGAAAGACCTTTAAAGTGCTGAGAGAAAAAAGAATTGTCAATCTAGAGTTCTATACCCCGCAAAAACATTTGTTCAAAAATGAAGGTGAAATAAAGGCTTTTTGGATACACCAAGCTGAAAGAATGAACCACCAACCACCTGTATCACAAGGAATATTGAAGGCTGTCTTGCAGGAAGAAGTGATGCCAAATAGCATTATGGATTTACACAGAGGAATAAAAACACCCCAATATGGTAACTATGTGGGTAAACACAGTTTACATCTATTTACCTACAATAATGATGTTAGATAGCATTTACTGAATGCTGATATGCACCCAGCACTCCACATATTGTATCATATTCCATTTTCTCTCTCTCTGTTTTGCAGATGAGGAAACTGAGGCTCGGAGAGGTCACATGACCTGGACAATACAACAAAGAGCAAGAACCAGCCGGGGTTGAATTTGGCCTTTCGCTTCCTGGGCTGCGCCGCTCGCCGCTCTTCTTGCCTGAAACCCATCCTTTCTGTTCCCTCCAAACCCCCATCTCATTCAAGCAGTGTCCACCCTGCGCTCAGAACCCTGGGGTCTGGCCAGCGTAAAGGCGGGAGGCTGAAGCCCCTGCCCTTTCAGCCCGGCTTCTTTGCAGCACTGCTGGAGCTTTCCTGAATCTCCAGGAGATGAAACATGGTGGGGCTGTTGCTGTGGCAACCACTCATCATTTACTGATGGCCTGAGAACCCACCTGCTCAAATAGCTGGCAGTGATTCGCTGGTTCGGTTCCCTCTGGTTGGCTCCCCTGAATGGCGGGCTCTGCCCCAGGCATTCTTGCTTTGGCTCAGGGTAGGGAATGGACCCGGCCATTTGCCTCTCACCATGCTCTCTGACGCCAGAGGTGACCTTTTCTCTTCTTCTCTAAGTGCTGAGTCACACCCTGGGTCACTCAGGGCAGACTCAACCCCGACCTGTGGGCCTGGGTGCGGTCAGTCCCCCAGCTTCCATTCCTGAGTCCCACCAGATGGCCTGGCTGTCTGTACCCCTACCCGTTCTGAGCGGGTGGGCCCACATGACTCTACCTACTTCCAACAAAGATAATGAGTGTTTGCATCGAAAACTTAGGAACAAGCGATTGAGATGAAGTAAAGAGCAGGCAGTCATCTGCACCTCGGCCAGAGACGGGCTGGGTGCCCGCGCTTCCAGTTTTGATAAAAATAAATACATGTGGGGCTTCCCTGGTGGCGCAGTGGTTGGGAGTCCGCCTGCCGACGCAGGGGACGCGGGTTTGGGCCCCGGTCCGGGAAGATCCCACATGCCGCGGAGCGGCTGGGCCCGTGAGCCATGGCCGCTGAGCCTGCGCGTCCGGAGCCTGTGCTCCACAACGGGAGGGGCCACAGCGGTGAGAGGCCCGTGTAC
>RJWK010063841.1:0-12461 GCA_004363435.1 Platanista minor | reverse complement strand
CTTCCTTCAGTTCCTCTAACTCAGTGTGTTCCTACCTCAGGGCTCTTGCACTAGCTGATCCCCCTTTTTTGGCAATCGGAAAGATTTTTTCAATGTCACATCCTCAGAGAAGCTGTCCCTAAATTCCTGACCCGAATACATTCCCTTGCATATCACAATATCAATATGAAACCACTCCATATCTGAACAGGGAATGTAGAAAGATCTGGATCTCATGCCCCTTGTCTACAGTGTTCCTCTCCTGTGCATTTTGGCAGTAAGCTGTATCTTAGGGCTAAGGATCCTTGGTGGCAGTCTGTTAGTGAAATCAAATTTGTGACAAAACATGTGATGTGATTGTAGCATTGATCATACAGTTTTTAAATTACTGATTTACTTGTCCACCTTAATTTCAGATGACAAATCCCTTGGAGGACATGAACAGTTTCTTGTTTACCATGACCCTGGCACACCACAGATATGCTCATTAAATATATATTGAATGACTGAAGAAATAAATGAATACAACTGTTGATACAAATAATCAATAATCAATCTATAATAAGGAAGAGAAGAGAGTTTTATTTGAGCCAAACTGAGGACTACAGCCCTGGAGGTGGTCTCTCAGTAGCTCTGAGAAACTGTTCTGCTGAAGCATGGTTTTCAGCACAGTTTTATATCAGAACAAAGAACATACATCAAATGTGACAAGGGTACATTCCTTCAAGATTTCAAAAGAGATAGATTTGTATGTACACAGAGAGTCAGTATGACCTTGGAGTCTGAGAAGGGAACCTTATCTTCAAGGGAGCACTAATATTGGATGCATAGGAAAGGAGTCATTTATTCTTATCTTCAAAGAGGAAATTCTTTACCTTAATGGTTAAGGCAGATGTGCAATGTATGTTTGACAGGACATAAGTCAGGCTGTTGAAGTTCACACAAAGTTCAGGCCAAATCATGTATAAGCCAGAATGACTTCCCCATACCTCAATATCTGAAAATTTCTTCCATCAAAACCTATAATTCTAAAACTGAGCAGTATAATGTGAGAAGCCACTGTCACTGATTGAGATTTTGAGTTACTTCCTAACAAGAATCTTTACAGTTTCCCTGCTGGTCTCTTAGTCTAGTTGCTACACGTGATGGTTAATTTTATGTGTCAGTTTGACTGGGCTAAGGGATACCCAGATAGCTGGTAAGGTATTTTTTCATCTCTTAATAATCAACTTTTGGCCCCTTGGCCAGATATCTAAATATCTGGAAGTGGAATTATTGAGTGGTATGATAAACACGTTTAATTTTATGTATATATATAATACTGCCAAGCTGTTTTCCAAAGTGGTTGTACCATTTTATACTCCCACCAGCAATATATAAGAATCCAATTGCTGCACATCCTCACCAACCTTCGGTATTGTGCATCTTTTTTTTTTTATTTGAAGTATAGTTGGTTTACAATATTTCACATGTACAGCGAAGTGCTTCAGTTATACATATATGTATATATTCTTTTCCAGATTCTGTTCCACTATACAGTATTACAAGGTATTGAATACAGTTCCCTGTGCTATACAGTAGGTACGTGTTGCTTTCTGTATCTTTTAAGTTTTTGACATTCTAGAGGGTGTATAATGACATCTTATCATGGTTCTATGTGGCATTTCCCTGTTGACCAACTATGTTGAGAACCTTTTCATGTGTTTAAAGATCATTCTGAAACAGGCTGTACCTGGGACCTGAGACCCTTTACTGCAGTGCTTGCACCTGGACAAATGTTTCTTTGAGCAACAAAATACAAAGAAACCATAGGGACTGAAAATAACTGCATACATGCTCAGTTGGGGCAAATTAGTTCAACAAGATTCAGAAAGACCAAAAAAGCCCAACAGCCAATTCTGAAGAGCCAGGAGAAAAACAGCGTACTGGGAGCAAAAGCAGTGTACTGCATATGCACCCTGCACACACCACCACCAAAGGGGTGGGTAAGCCACCTAAGCCACCCCTCCAGCCTGACCTCTGGCCCCGCCCCTACCCTCACCCCATATAAGGAACCAGCTCATCCCTCCTTGGGGAGCGAGCAAGGGAACCTTTTACTTGTTTTCACTCCCTTCTGCTGCCACAGGAGTCCCAATAAAGCCTTGCCTGAATTTCTTGCCTGGCCTCTTATCAATTTCTATTAATTAAGGAGGCCAAGAAGCCTGATGGGTAACAATTCCTAGGTGAAATGGGGTATGTGAACTTCAACCGTAAGGCAAAAAAGGAGCAAACAAGAAAACACAAGCTTCCAACTTGTGTCCCGAAACCTCTAACCAATGGGTTTAAAAGTCACTTGCCTCTAATAGCTTCACCCACTTCCTGAAGTTCAGAGGTGTGGTGAACCCCTTCCTGCTTCTGCCATTCTTAGAAATGACTGTGCATCTTCCACCGTTCAGATAACAGTATGGCACTGCTACGGTCCTGCACCCAAGTTGCTTAGCAAAATGAAACCAGATGTAGAGCAAACAACTCCCTTGTTCTTGTTCTGCTGCCTCACTACCATGTAGACCAAGACTTGAAAGCAACCTCTGGAGTTTGTCCCATTGATGTGGACGTTGTGAAAATACTTCACTAATTTTATTTCAGAAACTGATATCTTTTCTTGAGAGAAACTTAAGTGCTGAGATTTTTTTTTCATGTGCTTCTTGCATTTAGTTGGCTGAAGATACATCCGAATTATTATTATTATTTTTAAGAGAAAAGGGAAAAGGTTTTCTTAAATCTGGAAAAACAAAGCACAGAGGAACCAACAATGTTTCAAACAGAAAGTCACAAAAATTATAATCATCCTCATCAGTTCACTCAGTCCCATGTAATTAATTTTTTTTCATCTTGATCTTTTTTTAGCACTTTTATGAATTCATCAGTTTTCCATTAGAGTTCTGAAAATGCTTATTTATTCAGTTCAGCAGTATAGTCAGTTACCAGAAACCTGTACTTGTCAGAGTCTTTTCCATGAATTCCTTGAAGATGAAACCCTTTTGTAGGAACATTTTTGCAAAAGCATCAGAGTACACCCAGAACTGTCTGTAAGTGACAAAAGACTTAAGAATGACCACGGTTAAAGATTTGAAGATACATCTGAATTCTTTTTTTTTTTTTTTAAGTATAAACTCAATTGAATGAATCTTTACTGAGCTCCCACGGGGTGCATGAATTTAGGATCTATAATGTACATAAGTAGAAAAGTGTTACTTTAGCCCCTTAACAATTAAAAAAAAAAAGCAAATTACAACTTCTCTATATATTTCAAGAGAATCATTTAATGTGAGTGAGGCTCAGTTTGATGTTACCATAAGTATTAACACGTGAAAATGGGAAAGTATAAACATTTTCCCTTCTATCAAAAACAGGTTTCATGCCAGGATAAACTAGCCTGTTGGTTTAACAACAGCTGATTAAAAAGGCGAGAGAATCTGGAAGTAAAAAATGTACTTGGAAGCAATGTCCTCTGAGGGCTCATTCCCCTGAGGGCAGCAAAATGCTGAAAAATTTAACTGGCTCAAAAATTATACTGAGAGATCAAAAAGAAGAGTTAGTCACAGCTTGGGAAAAAATTTTGAGAACAGATGACACTAAATGTAGTTAGAGTAATAATTCCAAAGTTTCCCTGGAGTTGTAATAGCACTCTGAGCTAACCAAAGGGGCTATAACCTCATGCTCCTTTGAACAGAGTGGTTTTAAATGATAGATTCTCCAGTGCACCAACTGTATTTTCAAGTATAATTTTAATATTTGTACCTAGCAATACAGAAGAAAAAGCAGCAGGGAGAAAGTGTCAAGTATATAGGACATAAAAGGGTTTGGCAGCCCTAGAATTCCCAGTTTGAATCTTTTTCATCAGGAAAATCCCATTCCGGCTCAGTCCCAGGTGACACTGGAGGTGGTGCTGTTGATGGCCTGTGACAAGCAGGAGGCAACAGTGAAAGTATTGAACTCTGGCTTTCTTCCTGCATCTTTTCTCAGGATCTTGCTGCAAACAGAGCTGTACCAAGCTAAGGAAGGCAGGAGAGAATGTTTTTGAGGGCGGTGTTTGCAATCTGTCACTATTTACTGTGCGAGTTCCACTGGAGACATGTACACTTTCTCCATTCCCAGAGTCTACACCTGATCGGGAATTTTTCATTCTGGATTCTGACTGAGGGAAAATACTGATATCCAATGGGCTATAAGGAGGACCTTTCAGTTTCTGTAACAACATCTGAGTCCTGTGCATGTCCTGAAAAGGTACCTGCCCACTGGCCAATTCACATGCTGTAATCCCAACGCTGTAAATGTCTGACTTTACGTTATATCCATGTAAATCCTGTCTCAGTAGTTCTGGACTCAGCCACGGCTGCACCGATGTGCTGAACTGTGGGAAATCATACACAGCCCTATGCTTCTCTCCGTGCTTAACCAAACTATGCAGATGGGACAGGCCAGAGAGGGTCACTAGGCCATCACCAGAAATGAGGATATGGCTGGCTTTAATACTCCTGTGAATACAGCCACTTTGATGCAGATAGTTCAACCCTCTCACTGCTCCAAAGAGAATGTTTCTTATTAAAGTTTCACTGATTCCTTCAGGAAAGTAAGTCCTCAAGAGTTGACTTGCTGAACATAGGCCATAAAAGGAGAAATAACCCAAAGCCAGCTGCCAACAGTGAAAACAGTCCAGTAAGTTGTAATATTGGGATGCCGGAAAAAGTGGGATAGAATCACTGCTTTCTGTAAAGCTTTCAGGAGTTCTTCAGTGCAGTTTCATCTGAATTCTTAAGAAAAATTTCAAATGTCTTCAAAGAAGTGGGCTTTGATTGGATTGATAGAAGAGAGGATACTTTTGTTACAGAAAGAGGAATGGTTATAAATCAACTAAAACCAAAAGAAAACAGGAATTGCAACAGATTGATTCTTAACAGGAACTCCATGACTGCCAAATGTTGCAGGTTTTGGACAAACACAAGCCTGAGGCAGGAACCTGTGATGCAGAGCAAGTTATGGCATGATCAAACTTGCCGTGTAATTGAACTTGATACATGCCTCACCTGAATGGATGCTTTGAGAGCTACCTTTTATCCCTGCCACAGGAATGACACATGCCAAGTAGGGGCCACTCCTTCAGTCTGGGTCCAAGAATGGAAAGACACATCTGGCGGCAGTAGAGCCACCACTGACCTGCAGCTGTTGTGGGTTGAATTGTGTCCCCTGAAAAGATAAGTCCTAGCCCCCTGTAACTGCAAATGGGACCTTATATGGAGATAGGGTCTTTGCAGATATAATCAGTTAAAATGAGGTCATACTAGATTAGGGTGTGCTGTCAACCCAGTATGACTGCTGTCCTTATAAGAAGAAGAGAGAACACACAGAGACACACAGGAAAGAAGGCCATGTGACAACAGAGGCAGAGGTTAGTGATGTAGCTACAAGATAAGAACTCCAAGGACTGCTGGCATCCATCAGAAGCCAGGAGAGGGGAACAGAATGGATTCTTCCTCAGTACCTCCAGAAGAAACCAACCCTATCAACATCTTGGTTTTAGACTTCTGGCCTCCACAACCATGAGAGAATACATTTATTGTTTAGCCATCCAGTTCGTGGTACTTTGTTTTGGTAGCTCTATATAGCAGCCAATGTAAACATGAGTAAGTGAGTAACAAACCTTTGTTACTGGAAATCACTGAGATGTTGGCGTCATTTTTAAATGGTTAAAAGTTAGTATGTGCATATTATGGAAAACTGAAAAACACAGGAAGCAAAGTATACGAACATCATCCACAATTATACACACTTTATAGCTTGATGTGTCCTTCTAGGTCCTATGTTTGTATACATAGAACTAACCAAATATTTTTATGCAGTTGAGATTATACAGTATGTATCATGCATTTCCACACATCATGATCATGCATATTTACCAATTCAAAGTCCAAAAGCCGTGAGTATTTTGATGACCAAGAATACCCTACACCAACTCAATCAGGAAAAAATAAAATAAAATCCTTATTCTCTTGTTGTGATGGTTAATTTTTTGTGTTAACTCGACTGGTCATGGGGTACCCAGACTAAATATTATTTCTGGAGCCAATTCTAATCAATCAATCCTACTGGTTCTGTTCCTCTGGAGAATCTTGACTAATATACTTGGGGACAAAAATGTCGTAAAAGACAAATATGGCAACAGGCCTCTTACATAAAGAAGAATTATAATTAAAATACTCCATTCCCTTATGCTCAATATTAAATGAGACAAAAAGTGATGAGTACAATGCTTTTAAGAGAATTCATTATCAGATGCTCTTAAAACATTATCAAGAAGGTATGTTTTCACTGAATTATTTAACAATACATTCCTACAGTACAGCCAAAAGAATTGTATACATACATAAATTGCTGTCATCAAAATGTAAAAATGAACACATTTGCCTACATCCCTCCCCACCAACAACCTAATGTACAAGTCCTGACATTCACTGCTCAGAGGTGGTTTAACAATGCCATGCCCAAGATGCTTCTTTTGTATTAATTACTTCCTTTAAGATATTTACAATTTGGTTAATTCACTAACTCTACTCTTTATCATACAGTGTTAGCTCAAGACATCCATAAAGCTTAGATAAACACAGGTGCTTTATAAAAAATGCACATATAGAACTATGGATATAACCAAGACTATTTTCCAGATACGGAGATACTAGCAGAGAGAGTCCTCCCTTCCTGTTCTCCCTCTCCCACCATTTCAATGACCAAGTACAGAATGGTGGTAGCCAGATTGCTAGAGTGGGAGTTACAGACAAGCAAGGGGAGAAGGCTAGAATGTTCCATGTGATAATGATTACAGCAGGGGACATCAGTGTGAAATAATACTTAGCTTAATGAAAACGCAGATGGTTACATACTGAAATATTTATAGATATGTGTATATATGTGAGTTAGTATACATATATATTTTCTTGTTTAGTCAGCTGAGAGGGTATCTAAGGAATTAGAAACCAGTAGCAATCCAGCCCCCCAATCTTGGTTTCTAATACCATGCTCCAATAAAAGGAACCAGAGCTCTTCAGGGAAAAATGGCTAATTCTAAGGCAGGAAATATAAGATGATGAGCCTGGAATATCTTCTAGTACGAGAAAGTATAGAAGAAGTACTCAAACAAAAACACAATAATGGGGTACTTCAGAAGGACACAGGAACCAGTTGCAAGTGCTCTATTTAACAACCAAGCTGAAACAATTTGAGCAACAAAATAAACAAGGTAGTATTGGACTATAAACAAAGTAAAAAATAACTAGCCATTAGTTCATATTGATATTAAACATTGATTGAGTTAATAAAAAGACAAATCTCCTGTGCAGAATTCCTAATAATATATGTGGATACTCCACCATGAAGGAGGTGTAGCATAACCCCCCACTTTCTTCCAAAGGGTACAGTATGAAGACAGAGGAAAAAAGAATAATTTTGCAGTGGAGAAAGTTGACCACATGACCTCAGGCACGTGATCAACAGTGATTCATCATCTGTTGAGAAATGAAAAGTCACGTGGAGAGCATTTACCCTGATAAGATGTTACCAAATGGCACTTTACATCTGTGGTCTTTCTCCAAGAAAACAATTACCCCAATATGATCAGGAGAAAAACAGCAGACAATTCCCAAGTGAGGGACATTCTACAAAACACCTGTCTTGTACTCCTCAAAACCGACAAGTTCATCAAAAAACAAGGAAAGTCTGAGAAACTTTCAGAGCCAAGGGGAGCCTAAGGAAACATGATGACTAAGTGAAATGTGGTATCCTGAAGCAGAACACCTGCATGGAGGAAAAAAACCCATGAACAATCATCAGAAGACAAATTACATACCAGAGGGTTTCCCTGGTGGCACAGTGGTTGAGAGTCCACCTGCCGATGCAGGGGACGCGGGTTCGTGCCCCGGTCCGGGAAGATCCCACATGCCATGGAGCAGCTGGGCCCGTGAGCCATGGCCACTGAGCCTGCACGTCCAGAGCCTGTGCTCCGCAACGGGAGAGGCCACAACAGTGAGAGGCCCGCGTACCGCAAAAAAAAAAAAAAAAAAAAAAAGGATATACCAGAAAATAATATTTTGTAACTCATATAAAAGACAAGCATTAGTATCCCTAATATACAAAGAGCTAACCAGACATTGAAAAAAAGAAAAAAGTCAGAAACCTGAGAGCAAAATGGGCAAATGATATGAACAGATAGTTCACAGAAATATAAAAACAAGACACCTTTTAGATGCATGAAAAAAATCTTCAACCTCTCTCATAGTTAAGATAATTACAGATGTAAACTACATAAAATACTAATTTTTACCTATCAGTTGCCAAAATCCAAGTGAACCACATATTTCTATGGGAGAAGCAGTGGAGAAAAAGCACTCTCATGCAGTACCAGCGGAAATAGAAAATGTAACTATCTATAATCCCACCCAAAGGATCAAGTTTATGAATTGTATTCAACCCTTTGACCTGGCAATCTCACTTCTGGGAATTTATCTGATAGAATAAACCTACATGTACAAGGCTATTCATTAAAACATGGTTTGTAGTAACACAAAGTTGGAAATAGTTAATAACTAGTTTAATAAACTATGGAACATTTGCAATTGAAAAATAAAAAGAAAGTAAATGAACAAAAAGCTTATTTACTAACTACTCCTTTTTTTTCCTGTCTTCTTCCCACTTTCAGTAAACTGTATAGGGATTTTTTTATTCAACCTTACAAACAAACAAACAAACAAAAAAAACAAAATATGATCAACCTGCAACATCTCTTGACAGGAGCATAATCTGGCTGTGAATGACACCTCTCTTGGCAGTATTTTAATACTAATTCCAAAAACTGTCAGGAACGTCATTGGCTTGTGTTTATATAACTGATAAATATTGATTCGTGTTAGTAAACCAGAAGGCTTGAACTTAAAATGTGAGTTAATTGGGGTTATACTAACTCTACCCTTGTCATACACTAACAACTTCTTTAACATCTAGAAAGACCAGATGTTATACCATTTTAACTTGTTTGTCCTTTATATACACCATAGACACCATGAAATAAAGCCAGATGCACAGAACGTAAGAGGATGATGGTTAATCTTGCCTAACTATAAACAGGCTGGCTTTGAGCCCTTTGCCCTTTGTTCTCCTCCCTCCTCCCTGAACCAGCACAAACACCATGTGTTCTGCTCAGAGAGGTAGTTTGACCACTCCATTTCCAAAATACATGATTTCAAATGAATTTTAACAAAAGGATATGTGCAAAATGTGTTATTTCACTACCTCCACTTTTAATAGATTTTATGTACTTCTAAACATCTAGAAAAGCCAGATGTTTCCAATAAGAACTTAAGTTTGTCCCTCGTATACACAGTAGTGTTGAATAAATTATACTCGTGTAACAACAGTTGTATCTGAATGTAACTTCTGGTTAGGAACATTATAGTCTAGGATCCTTCATTTCTCTTGATTTCTTCTCTCCAAAAATGACCAGCTGAATGAGATGCGGTTTTATGATTTCATTCCCAAAGCCATTTTCAGAAGACAATCTTTCTCTGAATTTTAACACAAAGTGAACAACATGTGTTCGTTTGCTAACTCTACTTTTGTGGCTGATGGGGAAACATACTTAAGAACAAAATCTTCTCCCAACCCAGAAATCCTCTCCACAAATATAATAGAGAAAGAAAACCGTTTTATTATTGGATAAGGATTAAACCAGAATGTGATGCTCATCACAGGGAAGGCACCAAGAGATTGGAAAGCCAGGAAGAAACCTCAGCCTTTCTTCAGGGCATCCTTCCTCATGCCAAGAAAATACAACCTATTACCCATGTTCTCAAGATAAGTGATAACTAGTGTTCAAGTGCAAGGACTTGACAGCACCAGTCATCACACATCATCCATCTTAAGTTCACCTGGTAATTGACGTAGCCATCAGTGTTTGCTAATTGGCTTTATCCAAAGGGAAAAGAAACTTATTTTGAGTATTCATGATGAAAGATAGTTTTGCAACTTAGTAGGATCACACTGAACCTAGGCTCTTACTCTCTCACAGAAGCTGGGGGACAGGGGCTATATCCCTTGATAATTATACTTCAAAGAGATGGCTCCCAGACCCTTGAAAAAGATATTCCTGGATTTATATACATTACAGCTAAAGTTAAATGAAATGCACATAATATACCGGGCAATGTGTAATATGAAATCTTCCAGTACATGCCAGCAAAACACCTTTTGTAAATTTTTCCTCCCATCTCCTTCAACCCAATGAATGAGTACAAAAAGTATACTGTAGAGATGATTTAACAATTCCATTTGCAAAGCTGATATTTCCCATAAATTTCTAAAAACCTTTTATTGTGCTAAAATATACATGTCATAAAATTTACCACTTAACCATTTTTAAGTCTACAGTTCAGTGGCATTAATTACATTCACATTCTTGTGCAACCATCACCACCATCCATCTCCAGAACTTTTTATCATCCCAAAGTGAAACTCTGTACCCATTAAACATTAACTCCCCATTAGAACACTCCCCAAAGCCCCTGATAACCAGTATTGTACCTTCTGTCTCTAAGAATTTAACTATTCTAAGTACCTCATATAAGTGGAGTCATACAATATTCCCATCAATTTTTAAACGCTCTTTACAAAATGTCATTCTATCTCTAATTTTAGATATACCAAGCACTTCTAAACATCCTGAAAGATTAGAACTTTCAAATAAGAACTTAATTGTCTACTATATATACAATACTGTTAAATAAAACTGCACACACACATAGCACTGGTTATAATTGAGGTATCTTCTAAATATGACCATTTTGGCCTTGAACCATTCCCTCCTTACTTCCTTCTCTCTACCACAATACAGTGGGCAAGTATGGGCACGTATAATGCTTAGAGGTGGTTGAACAAATTAATATTCAAAAGTCCCATATAGAAGGCAAGCTTTCCTATGAATTTCAACATGAACTGCGTAAAATATAATAATTTTTACTAACTCTATTTGTCATACATTGGCAACCTCTTAATCATCTAGAGACTTGATGTTATCAAATTAGAATTCATTTGTCTATTATATACACTATATACACAGCAAAACAAAATGCATAAAGCTCACCAAAAGTGGTTTTGTCTGGAATTATGCAAATATGAACATATTACCATATTACCTTTTGCATTTCCTTCCCTCCCAGCTCCTCCAAACCATTGAACGATATAGACAGTAGTATACTCCTGACAAAGGAAAATCAAAATGGAGTTGGTATTGCTAAGAGACCTCTCTAAAATAGAGCTGGGAGGCCATTGAAGAAGTGTGACTTATGTACATCCAGCCTGATGGAATCTGACCTTTGAACCACTTATTGTCTTAACGAAGGCATCCAGAACATCTGGCCAATGTTCCAGAAACCCCTCACCCAAAATAACTCATGACAGCCTATCTCTTAAGGACAATTATTTCCTTTCTTGTGTCAGAGTACAGCCTTTTGCCTTTATAAGCCCCTGATCCTTTCTATTCCCTGGAAGACTCTTTCAGTTTTACCCAAATCTGTGTCTTCCAAGTTGCAAATTTTAAGACTCCAAATGAACTCTTTTCTTACATGCAGACTTCTGTGTTTTTTGGTTGACACTGCTCGCAGAGGTGGTTTAGCAATTCCATTTCCAAAAGACAGTACTTCCTATGAACTTTAGCACAAAGATATTTACAAAGTGATATTTCACTCCCTCTACTTTAAACATATGTCGGGCACTTCAAAACATCTAGATAGACTAGATGTTTCAAATAAGGACTTTGCCCACTATATACACAGCAGTCCTGAATAAACTGCACACATATGACAACGGTTATGATCTAAAAGTATCTTCTAAATATGAACATTCTGGCCTAGAACCCTTCTTTCTTCTCTCTGTCCTCCACTGGCCCAGTGAACTATAACAGTCAAATTTTCAGGAGACAATCTTTCCTAGGAATTTTAACACAAAACATACAAAATGTATTAATTTAACATCTATGTTTTTGTCATAAATTTGAGACAGGCTGGAACCTGGGATCTGGGACCCTTTGCTGCAGTGCTTGCGCCTGGACAAACGTCTCCTTGACAACAAAATGCAAAGAAACTATAAGGGGTTAAAAATAACTGTGTCACAATGGAATATTACTCAGAAATAAAAAGAAATGAAATCGAGTTATTTGTAGTGAGGTGGATGGACCTAGAGTCTGTCATACAGAGTGAAGTAAGTCAGAAAGAGAAAAACAAATATGCATATACATGGAATCTAACACATACATATGGAATCTAACAAAAATGGTACTGATGAACCTAGTTACAGGGCAGGAATAAAGATGTAGACATAGAGAATGGACTTGAGGACACGAGGTAGGAGGGGAGAGCTGTGGCAAAGTGAGAGTAGCATCGACATATATACACTACCGAATG
>RJWK010063840.1:0-12461 GCA_004363435.1 Platanista minor | reverse complement strand
TTTTTTTTTTTTTTTTTTTTTTTTTTTCGGTACGTGGGCCTCGCACTGTTGTGGCATCTCCCGTTGCGGAGCACAGGCTCCAGACGCGCAGACTCAGCGGCCATGGCTCACGGGCCCAGCCGCTCCGTGGCACGTGGGATCTTCCCAGACCGGGGCACAAACCCGCGTCCCCTGCATCGGCAGGCAGACTCTCAACCACTGTGCCACCAGGGAAGCCCTACCGGCCTTTCTTGTAGGAAAGGAGGGCCAGGTGGGTTTTGTTAAATGCTCTTTCTTAGCTGCTTTTGTCAGTTACCAAACTTAAACCACGTTCACGGCCGGGAAAGTGTAGGAACTGCAGACTCAGGTGTGTAAGTAAGGGGGGAGAGTAACGGAGGGCTGGAGGGTCCTGGGTCCCTTCCCTCCAGATACCTCTAGGGGTGGAATCCTCCCAGTCTCCTGCTCCCCCCACCCCCCGTCCACCCCTGCCCCCAGCCCCTCCCGAAACAGCGGAGCATGATTGCTGCTGCTACCCTGCTATGCAGGCTGCCAGGGGAAATGCCCTGTCTGAGGCTCCACTTCTCTGATCTCACCCTCCAGGTGCTGCGGGAACATCACCGCCCCTCCTGCAGCTTCATTAGCCCTGTCTGCAGAAGCAGGAATGGCAATACCTGTGTGAGAGGGTATTGGGACTGTATGATCATGTGGTACACCCTTCAGGCCTGTGCTTGGCTATTAGAAAATGCTTATAATGTAATAACTGTGGTTGTGTTATTGCTATAATCATTATCAAGATGTTTCTGGATTTTAAAAAACAAAACATGCTTGGAGATCTAGTACATGTGTGAGATATGGACTGATTTTTTTACTCTGAGCTTCCTGGCAACAAAAGCAAAGAGAGAAAGAGGATCACTCACTAGGTTCATGATGCCCTTAAGATGAAAACACAGCTTTTCCTGGGAATGAAATCCAAGGGATGCTCCTCCTAGGTGCCCTCATAAAGGGCTCCCTGTGTGATGTGGTGAGCAGCATCCTGGCTTGATCCAAGGACCTAGTATCTGGAGCAGGACCCTCAGGCTTTCCTAACTGCAGGGAAGATGGAGAGGGGCATCCTCAGGTGGTCTGCAAGGGGGACCCATTGAGGCCCATAACCTTGAAATGACTGAAGCTTCATGTGTTATCTTCAAAATCCATGAGGATTTCACCTCAGTCTGTAATTAAGGCATCTGTATTAACTATAAAAATAATGTTTTCCCTCCTCCACTCAAAATCTTTGGGCACCACAGACGTTCCGTCCAGATGGGCCATGCTCATTCCTTGGCTTTGCCGTAAGGTGGGGTCCCAGCCCTTTTAGAGGAGCCCATGAAAGCCACACTCCTCTCCCCAACAAAAGGCACACTCACATTCAGGAGTTATGCAGACAATTTCAGGGTTTCACAGATGCTGAAAAACCCCAGGGCCTCCAGGGCCCTGGCTTGACAGGCTCTGATCTGGGGTGACAGGGGTAAGTGCATATCTTCTGGACCAAGCTCATGAAAATTTTTTCTCCCAGATGGGCTTCTGTTAGACATGGAGCAGCAGAAACTCCAATTTATCTTGAGGCTGTCTATTCTGTACAGAGCCAGATGTTTTCACCGTGGCCCAAACAGGAGTAGACCTGGTGCCTAACCCTCCTGGACACGCCAGGCACTTGAGTCAGTGAGGACTTTTACACTGACTGCAGAACACCAGGGAAGGACAGGGAAATCAACGCTGCACTGCGTACGATGCTCCCTTGTCCTGGGTCCCATCCCCTTGTTACACCTGGGTAGGTGCCCAGTAAGCTGGTACCTGGCTTTTATAACATCTTGTTCTATTCATGCTTTCTTTTGTCTTTGATTATGTTAAGCAAATTCGTTTTACAGTCTCTTTCCAATAGTTTCGTGGCTGAAGTTTTAGGAATTTCATCCTGACATTTGTAGCGTTTGCTCTCCTCCCCGCATAGCGGCTGTTTCTCCGTGTGTCGCATAATTTGAGATCATGAGTTTATTTCCAGCCAGGCTTTATCTGTGGAAACCCCAGGAGGCCTGGCTTGTGCGCTTACCCCTCCAGAGCAGCTCTGTGGTTGCTCGGCCTGGCAGCCTAGGGCTGTCACAGCCTGGGGCCACATTTATGTTAATCAGTTTAGGCTCTCTCCACCCTAACCCAGCAGCCTGTGAAGGTAGGCTCTTGGCTACAGATTATCAGGAGCCGTGCATGCTTTTTCCTACCTCGAGCTCAGGTGGTCAGAGACAAGTTTTCTTGTCATCTCTGTCAATGGGGAGATCTTTCTCCCGGCTACCCATTTATTAGGGGTGCAGCCCCTCAAGACCCCTGGCTTTCTGTGAAGAGGTCAGTTGCATCTCCCATCGTCCTGCTTGCTGGTGTCTTATCTCCCGACTGCTGGTTTTAACCTCTATGTCTCAACATCCCTCTCCCTACCCTACAAGGCACCTTTATTTAACGTCTGGGTTTTTAGTTCACAGTATTTTCCTGTGACTTAAATGTTATGCTAATTAGAGTATCGCTAGTAGAGTGTACTAGTTAAGAATACAGACTCTGGAGCTGGACTGCCTGGGCTCCCCCAGCATGAGATGTGCTCAGTTTCTTCATCTGTGAAATGGGAATAGCAGTAGGGGTTGCTGCAAGCGCTAGAAGGCGTTGACGGAAAACAGTAAAACACCTGTTATTTTACCAGCAAAGAGGTTTATTCGGGAACGGCAAAGAATTGCAATTCAGGATGCATAATCTATGGTGAACCACAGGCTGAGTCCAGGGTACCATTCTTTTATAAGAGAGAAGGAGAGTTGGGCGGGGCTGTTATAAACAAAGAGTCCATTGGAGGAAACTGGGAGTTTGAAGTGTAGTGGCTTTTCATTGGCTGAATTGTACCAGTCTCTCATTGGCTGGGCTGTTGCCAGGCGAGGAGAAATTCTTCCTTCCTCCTGCTGGCTAGTAAAGTAGTAACCTTCTTCCGCTTGGAGATGCAAAGGTATGTCTCTTCCTGTTGGGTCTGTGGTTGACCAGGAGTGATGGGGTGTGAGAGCTCCCCCTTCTGGCCTCCCAAATCCATTTTAAATGAGGTTTCTGTTTATTAATTTTCACAAGGGCTTGATACATTAAGACACTTGAGAACATCACTCCCTATTGAATGATTTCATATTGCAAGCATTATACTGGCCTTCAGTAAAATTAATATTAAATATGATGTAAGTATACTGATAAGATTATCTTAATGATAATCCTAATATTATTCTGGCCCCTGGTGACCATCCTCACTTTCTTACAAGCTCAGTTATGCATTTAGATGTGTGTAATTTTTTTATCCAGCGTTTCCAGGAGGTATGTAGGAAAGAGCTTTCAGGTGGTGTAGTTCTCTAAATTAACCTTTCAGTGGTTAATGCAAAATAATGATCATACTCTCCAGGTATTACTACTTCTTACCAAGCACTTTCAGAGCCTGTAGATACCGTGCAAATCTTCCATCCTTTATCCGACTGACACCCCCAGGGCCAGATGTGACTTTGGAATTCCTACTGTTTTTGAATGGTAATGCAGTCTGTTGCTGCCCTGTAGAAGGAATCAGGGAGGCATCCTGGGGAAAGTTTTTGCACAGGATCTCCACTAAGTAGGGTAGACAGAGACTCTAAATAACCTCACTTCCTGTCAGGTCAAGGTTTTGTGGCCGAATGAGCCCTGAAAAATCTGAGTTTTCAGAGCTCTTTGCGTTTCTGAATCACAGATGGAGTGTTGCAGTCGGGGCGGGGGATTGGACTTGACTCTCACACCAACAAGGAGAAGTGGGGATTTATATAGCCAAGGAGCAGGGCGGGGGGCCAGTGGATGGGAAAGTAGGAAGAGGAAACATCTGGGGAAGGAGGATTCTTGCTGACCCGCTTATCCGAATCCTTGCTCAAGGCCAGCCAGGGTGGTGAGACAGTGGGGGCGGGGGGCTCTGACAGTGAGGGGTGGAGGATTTTCACTAAACTGATTTAGGATTCTTGCTCACAGTGGATCCTACAAGGACAGAGAGGGAAGCCCAAGGTCAGCCCTCGCCCAGCAGAGGGCTCCAAGGAGACTGATTACAGTTAGGTCCAGAAGAAAGTCTTTGTCCGTGTCCGTCGGGCGTTTGCGTCTCGCCTCAGCTTGCAGAAGCCTCGGCCTCCGAGAGCATCTGATGGAGAAGGTGGGCCCGTCCCGAGATCCTAACGCAAGACAGAGGGAGGACGGCTTAGGGGTTGTTGGCTGAGCTGGGTCGAGGGGAGAAAGGTCTGCATCACTGGGGTGGGGACCCAGTGCCCAGAGGAAGCCAGAGGACTGGGAGTGGGGAGCGGGAGCCCAGCTGTTGGTAATGGCTAAGGCTGCCGAGCACCTACTGTGTGCCAGCCCCATCCTAAGCATTTGACGTCTCTGAATACATTTACAGCCTTGGGATCTCCCAGGGAGGAAGGTGTTGTTCTGACTCTCATCTTACAGATGAGGAAACTGAGGCACAATTCAACAGAAGTACTCAGCCCCAGGTGGTCAGCTGTCAACTAGTGAAGCCACATTCCAGCCCAGGCCGTCTGGCTCCAGAGCCCATGCCCCGAATCACAATTCTTTACTGCCTTTTACTATTAATGTAATCACTGAAAAAGAAACTAGTTGGAGGGAAGGGAGGAAGGACACCCAGGCAGAGGGCAGTGGCTGGGTAAAGGCCCGGAGGTGGGAAGCAGGCAGAAAGGCTGTAGAACAGTGGTTGCTTTGTCTCCTCGGGGGCTGGGGGTGGCAGGACAGGGCCGGAGGGGCTTAGTGGGAGACGCAGCAGAGATGGGAGGATCAGTGCCGCGCCCAGACTGCGGAGGTCTTGGACACCTTGCCGGAAATGTGGAGTTCATCCTGCAGGCTAGGGGCCTTGGCTGAAGCCTCTGAGCAGACGGAGAGGTCACACCTGGGTGGCAGAGTGAGTGTGCCAGCAGCAGGGTGGAGTCCCGTAGGCTGTGAGGCCAGGAGGCCTTGCCTGGGGCAGGGGAGGTGGTGAAGTCTGGAGCCTTCGAGGCCCAGAGGTGGGCAGGCTCCAGGGACAGGGACGGGGCCTACACTAGCTGGCCCTGCAGGGGCTGGGGGACAGCAAGGGGGTGCTACCTGCGCAGGCTTCGGGCGGGGAGGGTCCCAGTCTCCTCCAGGAGCGGGCCTGGGTTCAGTCCACGGCCCACCATGGAAGAAGCCAGGGACTGGAATAGGGACCTCTGCATCTATGCTGGCCCTGCCCCTCTCAGCCTGTGACCTGGTAGGTGACACAGGATCTGTGGCCTCAACCTCCATCTGCAGTGGAGGATGAGGCAACCCAGCTGGCAGGGTCACCGGGGGGACCGTGGGCCGGGCTGGCCGGGGCGAGCCCTCAGTAAGGGGTCCCTCTCCCCCTTAGGAGGAGATGGGCCCCCCCCCCCCAAACCTTACAGCGAATCTCCGCAACAGTTTCTCCTGCATTAAATGCATCCCTTCGTGGACTGTGTGTGCTTTGTCCTTGGACAAGCGGGAGGATGGCGAGTGGAGCGCCGTCCTGGGGGGATGCCCCTCCTCTGGGAGCAAATCCTTAGACTTGGCAGAGCCCAGCTGAGCCCGCATCACCTCCCCTCTGGGCTCTTTGGGCTTTGTTTACAAAGTCAAGGACGTAGCCACCACCACCACCCCCACCCCCCACCCCCCCACTGGAGCTAGTCATTCCCGCCTCACGGGGCTGTTTGGAAGAATACATGAAAAGGCACTTCCAAAGCTCCCACGTCCACCAACCTGGTCCACGATCTCAGGCTCCTCCTCCTGGGTCTTTTCATTATCAGTGTGAGTTCTGATGTCCTGAGCGGTACTTGTTCTTTCCAAGGATTCTTCTAAGAAAAGGCTGCTGGCCAGGAAAGTGCCTGGCACTTTAGGACATAAAGGACATAAAGCTGGACATAAAGCTGGACATCAAGCCCAGTCCACCCAGCTCTGCCCTGTGTGCGCTCAGTCCACCTATCTGCACGGTGGGGATGGTGGCAGGGCCGCCTTGCAGGGCAGCTGCATTTATCCAGGTCAGGAAAGGCAGATGAGAACCCGGCTCCGTTAGCGTTCAGGGGCCAGACCACGATGCCTTCGCCAGAAGTGACCTGTCACTGCCCGTCTCCCGGAGTTTGTGTGCTCCTGTTAGAGAAATCGGGAGTTGGGGGATGAGGGTGTCTCCAATTTGCTGAGCTTTGGGGCCTGACCTTTCCACATTTGGATGTGGGAGTTTTCTGGACATGGAGGTCAAAGCCAGAGTCTGGGGGAGTGCAGGCCCTGTCTGGGGAAAGGCAATATACTGGTGTCTTAGGGCTGCTTTCACCAATTGCCACAAACTGGGTGGCTTAAAATAGAAGTTGATTTTCTCACAGTTCTGGAGGCTGGAAGTCTGAAATCAAGGTGTCAGCAGGTCAAGGATCGCTCCTCGTCTCCTCCAGCCTCTGCTGGCAGCTGCCTCCGCATTGCTGTCTTCCCTCTGTGCCTGCCTCTCTGTGTCTTCAGGTGGCCTTCTCATAAGGACAGCAGTCACTGTCTGCAGGGCCCACCCTACTCCGGTATGGTCTTATCTCAGCTTGAGCACAGCTGCAAAGACCCTCACCCAAATGAGTTCACAGGCACCAGGGGTTAGGACTCCAGTGTGTCTTCTGGGGGCAAGGACAGGGGAGCAGTCTGGGTACCCCAGGACTCAGCCCAGCAGGCAGATTGCTTCTCCTGTCTTCTGGACGGGGCAGGTGGGGTCCTTTTCCAAACAGGAGGCACCTGGGTGGCGGTGGCCCCCCTGCGCCAGTGCTGCCTCTTCTTGTGACATCACTGAAAGGAAGGAAGCAGCGGCTGCTGCTGTTTCGGGGCCTGCTCCACGCTGGGTCCCGGGCAGACATGCGCACCCTCATTAGCGTAGGAGGTCGCTGAGCAAGCGTCCAGAGGCCGAAGCCAGCTGGTTTGAATCCCTGGCCAGGCCGCGTGACCTTGGACCCGTCGCTTTTTCCAGGGGCACCCCTGGCTCACCTGTAAACTGGGTGGATGGGAGCGGCTCCCTCCCGGTGGAACTGCTATGGAAATTGAAGAGTGGGTGCCGCGCCACAGCCAGGTCACAGTAAGGGCTCCACAAGCATCAGCTGTAGCTTCCGCCCTCATTTGATCTTCACGCTTCACGCTGGGAGGGACGTTCTGCAGAGGAGTCCGAGGCTCAGGGGGCTCAGGAGCTTGCAGGGGAGGTGGCCAAGCAGGGGGCAGACCCGGTTCGGGGGGCCGTGGAGCCTGGAACCTCTGCTGTGCTTCTGGTCTACTCTCCTCGCTGCGCCACGGGGCGCCTATTTATAGACCAGAATCAGGGTTACACAGCACCCCCCCCACACCCCCGGGAGGGGCCTTGAGGACTGATTGTTTGCGACTTCGTTTACAGATGGGAAACTGAGGCTTGGAAAGAGTCTCCTGTGGATGCCCTGTGGGATCTAAGAACAGGGACCTCTGCTGATCCGAGCCCCCTAACCCACCCCAGGAGTGGGATCCAGAGTGAAAGGAAGGGGGAGTGTTCTGAGAACAGAGGACAGAGACCACTAGTGTGGGGAAGGGGCTCCAGGAGGGGTCCTGGTGGCCGTGGGGTGGGAGTCGGGGCTCAGCTGGTAGAGAGAAGACTTGAGGGGACCATGAACATGTCAGGAGATGTCAGATGACAGAGCTAGGATGGGATGGCAAGCTCACCCCATGACGGCAGAGACCCTGTCTTTCCTGTCCCCTGCTATATTCCCGACACCAAGAACAGTGCCAGGCATGTAGTAGGTGCTCAGGGTTTCTTAAAGCACTGGGGAGGTGGGCTTCGTCCCCCAGCAGCACAGCGTCCCCACTCCCGCGCTTTCTAGCTGACAGCTTGAGCAGGTAGCTTAACCCCACTCAGCTTCACTGTCCCCATCTGTGAAATCTGGGTAATAGCGGTTGGTACCGGCTCTGAAGCCACTGGAAGGGACTTTTCCTTCGGAGCACCTTGAGGGCAGGACCCACCCACCTTTGGTGTTGGTGCCCCCAACCCAGGCTTGGCACGGGGAGCATCTGTAAGTCCCCGCATTCACGCAATGCCACGCATGTTGCTTCTGGTGGGTCGACGCCCATCCAGCCTTGGACGAGGAGCGGCCGTCCAGCCTTGGGACAGAACCGGTGCGTTGCAAAGCGTTCGGAGGTGACCAGGCTGGAGTCACCGAGGGTGACGTGGGCTTAGCCCTGACTCAGGGATCTCTTTCTGCCGTGCGACCGTCACAGCCTGTAGTAAGCGAGCCCTTGGCGTGCACCCGAGGACTACGTGAAAGGTCTCGTCCCACCTCGGCCCATCGTGGGGCAGGTGTGTCCCCATCCCTGTCCATGCCAGAGAAGGGAGGGATGGGCCGAGAACTCCCCCGATGGCTCCCTGCGCCCGGCACGTTGCCAAGCCCCTGCCTGGGTGTCCGGGCCCTGGGGAGCCCCAACCAGCAGGAGGGACTTTCCCAGGCAGCTGTGGGGAGCACCAGCCTTCGCCACCAGGGGGCGCAAGTGCCCCTCAGAGTGGGCAGGTCTGGGGCGGGCAGGGAACAGCCGGCTGAAGCCTGCGCCGGAGAGAGGGACAAGAGGGTCACAGAGCTGGCGGCTGTCTCTTCCCCGCTCGTGTCCTCGGCCCCGTGGCCTAGAGGTCTGAAGGCCTGGGTTCCAGAGCTGCACGGACTTACTGCAGTCCTGTCCCGAGGCGTCAGGCTGTCCGTCCGTGACGTGAGGGGCTGAGCCAGGCTCTGGAGTCTGCAGACCCCAGGGAATCACGCGAGCGTCCCTGAGATGCTCCTGAGCAATCCCAGGTCCCACTCCCAAAGATCCTGACTGGCGTTTTGAACCAGCCCCAGGGGACTTCCTGATGCAAAGTCCCAGTGCCTTGAGCCCATCCTAAAGGTCACTGCCAGTCCTAGCGCAATGCCCGTGAAGACAAAATCTCTGGCCAGCTCCTCAGCACAGTCATACCTCAAGGAACCAAAGACACCTAGGTCACCATCTCCTGCCACATCTACGGGGAGCACGTGGCCTCTGAAAGGCTTTATGGGGTCTCATTTCCCCTGTCCCTCAACCCTCAACCCGTGCATCTTACAGATGGGCAAACCGAGGCCCTAGAGGTCATTTGACTTGGTGGCAGGGCCAGTGGACCCCAGTTCTGGCCCCCCAACCTAGGGCTCCCTCTCCCAACAGAAGGAAGAGCCCTGTGGGGGGCGGTCCCCCTTAGTGACCAGGGTCCTGTACCAGCTCCTGACACCCCCACTGGTCGGGGAGGGGTTGGAATGAAATTTGGATCCTGAAAGAGAGGACATGGTTGATGCCGTCAGGCCTGGCACGGTTCTTGGAGCAGGATTACTCTGGCAGCTTTGGGGGTGCATGATGGGTACCCCCATCTCCCATTCCCTTGAATGGAGGGCATTTCCCATCCCTGAGTGCCAGACACACATGGGCCCAGCCCAGCCTCCCCCCTCCCCCCATACGGTTGCTCAATCCCCAACCCCTTATCTGGCCTGGAAGGCTCTGTAAGTGAGTGGAGGGGCCCATGCCTGCCTGCGGGGCAGCAGCTCAGCCAGAGCTGTCACGTGGGGCCTCAGGCCCCGGAGGCCCGGTCATCTGATGCTTCCCAGGAAGCCAGAAATCAGGGTTTCTATGTCAATCTCTCCATTGTAAAACCTTGGCTGCATGCAGTTGGGGTTTTTTGTTTTCTTTCCCCGCGCTGCCGGCTGTGCGGAACACGTTTAAGGGCTGGACTTGGCCATCGGCCACCCAGTTGCCCCCTGCTTTGGGGGGTGGGAGGGTTTGTCTCCTCCTGGCCTCGGCCTCAGATTCTGGCCCTGGGGGCTGGCTGCTCCCCTGGCTGTCCAGCCCCCCTCCCCGCCCCATGCCCCTCCCTACCTGTCCCCAGCCCAAACACAGGGCAGCGGCACCTTTGCCTGGGTCTCCACTACATCCCCAGTACTGGGCTGTTGGGTGTAGACGGATCTTACAGAAGTCTGCAGCTGGCTTCAGGGGGCAGCTAAAGTGAATTCCTTAACACTGACTGTACATGGCTTTTAAATCCCTCGCCAGCCCCACCTCCGGCATTTCTTGCTGGCCGCTTCTCCCAGCTCCTCTTCCTGCCTTCTCCTGCCCTCGCACCGTGGGCTGCCCTTACCACGCACCTCCATTTCTCCCTCGATTCCCCATCCAGAGCAGTCCAGCCTCCCTCCGCACTCAGCTGGCCGCTCTGGCCAGCCAGGCCCTGCCAGTGGCTGAGTGTTTCGCACCCGAGGGTGCCAAGCAAAAGAAGCCAGCCCCCCGAGACTCTGCCTCCAGCTTGGGAAACCATCCTTCATCCCGTCCACCCGGGGTCTGAGCCAATCCCGGGGGTTCTCTGCTGCATTTACACCAGTGGCAGTTACAGTGGTTCTATCTCTGTGCAGTGTGGCCCCTTTTACAAAGCATTGAATCCCTTCCTGCCTGTGAGACAGATGCTTATCCATCCATTTAACCAAATATTTACTGCGTGTCTACTGCATGCTGGGCTCAGGAATGTAGTGGTGAACCAGTTAGTACAGTCCCAGCCCTCCTGGCTTATGGCATCGGATGGAAAACTCACCAGATGACCCGAGGGCAACCCCTGAGCCTAACCCAGGGTGAAGGCAGTCAGAAGGGGGAGCCAGGAGAGGCAGGGAAGGCCCTCCAAGCTCTGGCTCTGGACTCCAGGCTCTGGACTTGATCCTCGGGGCAGTGGGAACACACAGGAGCTCTAAGCCCAGGGGCGTATGAGTGTGCCAAAGATCACTGCAGCCACCACCCAGAGGATGGGCTTGTCAGGTGACCTGTGTGGCCCCGGGGAGAGAGGTCAGGGAGTGTCTGTTGTCCTGGCCTGGGAAGGTGACAGTGGAAGTGGAAGGAGTAGATGGGGTCCACAGAAGTTTCTAAAAGGGTGAGAAACCACCAGGGGCTTCGCTGAGAGTTCAGTCCTTCCTGGTCTGTCACTCACACCGGGTCACGCAGGTCTCGGCCTTGGGGATTATGGGTTCTGGGGGAGTTAAAGGTCTCTGTTCCCTCGATTTGGAGCTCAGGGTCAGGGGGGTTGCCGGGCATGACTCTGCCCCCCTAGGATGAGGGTAATGTCTGGCACGCAGTAGGTGCTCGGAAAATGCTGGTTGATTTTCACTGGACGTCTCCTCACCAGGGTCTCATACACCTTATATGAGGTTCTCCTGGTTCCTGGAGCCACAAAAGAGGCTCATTGGCCGCTGGGCCTGGCCTTGGCAACCCACCCTGCCCCGGGGCATTCAGCAGAAAGAGCCCCGGCCTGGGGTGCTGAGCCAGACCCCCTCCACCACCTCCTCCACAGCGAGGAGCAGATCTCTGTCTCTGAGTGGGGACGATAACGTCGACCTATGCTGTGTCAGACTGAATTAGCAAGCCCCGCAAGGCCCGGGGGGCAGGTGCTTTGATTCTGCCCTTGGTGGGGAGCATCTCATGCACACACTCTGGCATAGAGGACCCCGGGAACCCAGTGGCCTCTGGGCCTCAGTTCGCTCTTCTGTACAGCATGGGTGGGGGGGGGGGAGGGCCTCTGAGCACACTTCCCGTGCTGAGGTTCTAGGATCGGCCCCTCCTCTCCCCACCTGATTCATGCGGGAAGCATTTATAGGAAGACATGAGGCTGGTGCTCTGGTGACACAGGCATTGCTTCAGGAAAGAAATGAAGGAAGTCGAGGAGGGCGGCAACACTGTCTTGCTCTGTCTGATGGAGGGGCAGGGGGCAGGAGAGCCCCATGGGGATCCCGGAGGCTGGAGGGTGTCCTGTCGCGTGTTCAGGAGGCCTGAGTTAGGCCCAGCCTTGCCATTTGTCGATTGCATGACGTTGGGCAAGTTCTTTCACCCTCTCTGAGCTTCAGTTTCCTCAACTGGAAAATGGGCTGAAGACCACGACCCAGTCTTCATGATAACCACGGAGGAGTCTGTGTCCACGTGGCGGGGTCCTGAGGGATCTGAGTGGGCACAGCCTTTGTGGGGAGGGATGGCAAAAAGGGGGATGATAACCACTGCACTAGGGGTCTGGGAGGGGGCACGAAGCTGAGCACCGTGTGGGTGTGGCCGCAGGAGCCGGCGCTGGGTGGGTGCTTGGGGTTGGATTGTGCGGTCGTCCGTGTTGGTTTCCTGTGGGCACTGGTGGCCCTTGGAAGGACAGAGGGGGCCAGAGTGCGACGCCAGGAGGGCGGACTCGGGTTGCCTGGGGGAGGCGGGGAGCGAGAGGGATGCGGCGGCCAAGGCTGCGGAGGCCCCGGCCCCGCCCCCAGTTCGTGGCCACGCCCAGCTTGGTCCCGCCTCTGCGCACGCCCTCTTTTTTGAGGACCCGCCTAGGCTCCGCCCCTCTCCTGCTCCGCCCCCGGGGCCGCCCATGCTCCGCCTCCGGCCCTGAACCCCGCCCCCGGGCCCCTTTA
>RJWK010063839.1:0-12461 GCA_004363435.1 Platanista minor | reverse complement strand
CTCTGTGCTCCTGGAGCAAGCGGCTGCCCTGCCTCCATCATGGCCAGGATGTGTCGGGGTGGGCTAGGGGGTCTCCCATGTTCCTGACCAAGATGCATAAACGATTCTCAGGGTCACCCTTGTTGCCTGTCTGAGCACCAGCCTGAGGTGGACCTCTGCTAAGGGCAGGAAAGAGGAGGTACAGTGATCAGGGGGCTGCAGCCCTCCCCCACCAGTGTCCGGGGCCATTTAGACCCTGGGATCTCCCTAGACAGACAGGCACGGGGTCACTCCTCTGAGCACACCTGACCCCTCAGTGTCCAAGAAGAAGCTGCAGCCACAAACGCAGCTTCTCTGCAGCACGGGGAGGCTGGCCGGCCTGACGTGCAGGCACGAAGGCTACGGGGCACTGACGCCAGGCACTCAGCGTCCAGGCAGGCCCTCGGGTCTCTGAGGACTTGTCTGCCGGCCCCGCCCTCGTCTGGGGCATTCCGTGCCTGCCCAGACCCAGCTGAGAGTGGAACCCCAACCCGGGACCAGAACCGAGCATCCCATGGGGCTGTTTGGGTGAACACAGTAGGTGTTCAGTGAAAATCGGCAGGCCTGGAGCAGAAATGAACACACATCCCTGTGTGTGCGGTGTGGTCCGAACTGCCCACCGGAAGCCTACCTCGCCCGGTGGCCACCTGCTTACCCAGCCCCAGCCGCCGGGGTCTCCACCTGCTGTGGAATGGTCTGGCCACGCTACAGCACCCACCCCGTTTTAATCGGAATTGCTCTATCGAGGGCTTAAATTAAAAACCAAACACTCAAAGCACAACTGCATTTTAGGTGACTAAAATTAAAACCTAATTGAATTTTCCTAGGGAAAAATATCTTGTGGAAATTTAATTAAAGAAGTAAAGGGCCGGGTTTTTAAAAATAGATATATATGGTTTTTAATTCAGGGTTATCTGCAAAGCAAATTAAAAAATAAAAAGAACTCGCTCCATGAAGAGGTTGGATGCAGCCACAGAGGAGCTCGGTGAGGTCCCTGAGCGCGTGGCAGGGCTGCACGGGCGCCCTGCGTGCAGCCACCTGGACAGTGACTCTCCTGCCCCTCCGCCCCTGGACCGAGCGCCGCTGTCAGACTCGGAGGACAAGCTCCGCTTGTTTGGGCTGGTTTTCAGGCTCTGGGCTCTAAGGGGAGTCCTTTGAGGACTGTGGGAACCCCGAACCCCAATGCCGTGGCCCGCGCAGCCTCCTCCCCTGGGCTGGGCCCCCACCACACTTCCTGCCCCCCCACCCCCGACCACAGGCCTGGGTGCCGTGTCTTTGTCGTTCTTCCTTCTATTTGGGAAAGCGTTTTTGAAAAATCAGAACTCTATACTGAGAACCAGCTGGCGCGACGCTCACTCCAGCATCCGGCCTCAGCTGCAGCCTGTCTCCCCGCAGGCTGATCAGGCCCAGGCAGTGGTGGCCGACACCCCGGCCTTGGTCACCGCAGCACCTGTGCCCTGGAAGATACAGGACGGCCTCCCCACCCACAACTTAGTCCTGATGTTGAGACTGATGGCGCCACATGCACCAAAGGCCGTGAAAGAGCTTGTGAAGGGCCACCGGGGACCCCCAAAAGGGCTCGGCCTCTCCCTTAAGCATCGCTCACCTCCCCATTGCCTTCCGCCTGCCCGGACCCTGACCGCAGCTCCAGGGCCACCTTCCTTAACCCTGTCTGCTGGCCCCCCAGCAGTGGGCTGGGTCCCTTGGCCCTCCCGGGGCAGCCCGGCCCATCTTTCAGGTCTCAGACTTTCCCACCCCAGGCCTTCCCCTCTGTCTCCCACGTGGCTGTTGGCTGAGCCTGGTCTCTCCCGAGGGGGTGGTGGGTGGGCACGGCCTGCTCCCAAGGGGGTCAGCAGAGGGTTCTTCCAGGACCCTGCCGGCCGGGGACTCACCGAGGGTGCCTCGTCTCCGCAGAGCCGCAGGCTGACGACGGCTCCCACCTTTGTTCTGGGCACTCCTGTTTGCACCTGCAGGGAAGCTGCCGCCTCTGCATCCTCGGCTGTGACGAAGGTGGGCTAGAAGGTCGAAGGAGGGGCTAGGTGAGAGCCCAGGTAACGAGAGCTGGCAGGTGGAGGAGGGTGCTTTGAGGGGGGAGCGTGTGCACGCGGGGTCACCAGCCTGGCCGAGGCCACCTGTCAGCCCTCCTGTGCAGGCACCCCCTGGGCTGGAAATTCGGAGTTAATTCTGATGAGCTCAGGGCGTGAGCAGCTTGGGCAGAGGCCGGGCTTCTGGGTCCCCCAGTGCCTCTGCTGAGGGGCATCCCGGCCTGACTGCCAAGGCAGGTTTGAATTTTCCCATTCCCTGAGGAGTGGCTGTCATGCCCACGGAGAGATCCTGGGCGAGAAGGGGCTGCGGACGGCCCCTGGGGGCACGTGTGGAGGCGAGGGCCGCTGTGCCCCGGCTCCTCCGCTGGGGGGGGGTCCCCCCCGTCTCCTCCCACCCCCCCCACTTTGCCTTCAGACCTTCAGGATCTGTTTTTTGGTGACTAAAGGGTTTTCACTGTCTCATCAGCGAGCCGGCCTGGCGTGTGGCGGGAGGAGCCCAGGGCGCTTGCTGTTTACTTATCAAAGGGGCAGATTGCTGAAAGGTGCCCGCCTCAGCCCCTGTTGGGGAACATGTTTTAATTAAGTGGGGACAAGCGAGGGGCCGGGCAGTTTCTGGGGGACGCCGGGTGCCACCAGCATCTCATTACCTGCCTGTCAATTCGTCATGGGCCTGGCAGGACACTCCGGAGGGGTGAGGGGAGAAAGTTTGCAGCTAGGGTCAGCCTCAAGATGCTCAAGGCTTCGAGGAACAGGGACGTGTGCTCCTTTCTGCTCCAGGCCTGCCGATTTTCACTGAGCACCTACTATGTGCCAGGTCTGCATTCGTAGCCGCAAATGTCCTCCGGGTCTCTGCTCTCACAGGGTGGTGAGGAATGAGGAGTGGGTATAGGGGACCCCAGGAGGGCCTAAGAGGGTCAGAGGAAGTAGCCACGGGGAGAGCAGCCTGTGCAGGGGCCTGTGGCCAGGAGGAGCAAGGGCGGGGAGTGACGGTATGGCTGGACTAGGAGGCCAGATGGAGGGCGGTGCAGGATGAGCGGCAGCCTGCGGGGTGCGGGTGGAGAAGGGGGAGTGCAGGCCCTGCAGGGAGTTTTTGTTCCAGGCTGGGAGCTCTGGAGTCCCCTTCCCTGGTTCTAGTCACATTTTGGAAGAATTGCTTCCTTGGGGCGCTGTGTGGGCAGAGTGGGCGGGGTGCAAGCAGGGAGGCCTGAGGGCGGGCAGTGACGCTGCCGGCCTGCGTGGGTGGCCCTCAGCGCAGCCGTGGAGCTGGAGGGGCTTCGGGACCTCGAAGGCCTGGGCGCCTGCACACTTGAGGGTCTCCCACCCTCTCTCAGCCTCCCCTCTTTCCTCCCTGTCCCTGTAACCAAGGCCCCTGCTCTGCAGCGCCCCCCTCGGGGGACACCCCTGCCCCAGGCCTGGGGTAGCCTGGGGGCCTCTGGAGAACATTCTCTTGGGGTGCGGTCCGAGTTTCTGGCCTGTTTTTGTGGGAGCCACGTCCTCCCGCTTCCCCTCAGGAGTGGGGGAGGCAGGGCTTTGCTTAATGTGGCCCCTTGGACCAGCCCCTCCAGTACAGACAGGCCCAGCTTTACGACTGACCAGTGTGGACCACACACTGTTGGAAGGACCTGCCATGTGAGGCTTACCTCTGTCGCTGCCCTGAGAGGACAGTAGTTAAGAGCAGACAGCCTGGGTTCAGGCCAGGCTCCGCCCCTGCTGGCTGTGTGACCTCGGGCAAATTACTGACCTGCTCTGTGCACTGCCTCACCTGCAAATGGGCCCATGGTGACGGGGGAGTTGGGAGAGCAGAGCAGAGGCGTGTGTCTGTGCTCACGGAAGCCGCCTGCCCTGGAGATGAACACTCACAGGCACAAAGGAACAGACAACATAGAAATCAATCTTTTACTAAGCGGTGCATTGTCTAAAGTACGGATGTTTTTCTGTGAGCTATGAAGGCCCCCCGCTGTGGACCTCAGGGTTTTGCACAGCGAATCCCTTTCTCAGGGTCCCCAGGACGCTGACCATATGGAACCACCTCACCGAGGACCTGAGAGCAGTGGGTCCCCTGAATTATTACGGAGTCAAGCCGTTTCCACCACGGCTCGGCCTGGGGCTCCCCCAAGCCAGTCTGGAGGTGGGACCTGTGCATCTCCCTGCCCTCCTCCCCCCAGTCACCTGCCTCTTGGGCGGTGGCCTTTGGTGGCTTTCCCGAGGCACGGGGCGGGGTGCTGGGTGGGGAAGGGGCTCCCAGCCTCCCCCTCCCGCCCGGAACGCACAGTCCAGAAGGATGGGACCTTCAGAGAGCCGTCTGCGGGGCCCGCTGCGGCCTGGCCCCTTCACCCCTGTGCTGGGCTCCTGTCCTGTCTGTGGTCGGTCCGCGTCTCTCTCCTGCTCTCACCGCCACGCAGGGAAGCCGCAGTGGCTTTGTGGCTGGCTGCCTGCAGCCAGAGCCTTTGTTAGCCTGAATGTGACAGAAGTTGGAAAGATTACACGTTGAAAATGGATAATTAATGTACCAGAGCGGCCGTAGGCTCCCACAGAACGAGCTTCCACGTCCCGTGCCTGCCCCTGCCTGTCGGGGGCCTGCACCCGGGCCGGCAGCTTCTCCCCCATCTCTGGTGGTCTCCGCCTGCTACCTGTAAGGCCCGTCACCTCCAGCTTCGGGGGCACATGAGTGAGCCTCTGTGTGGACAGCATCCCCACTGAGTCAGAGAGGTGGGGAAGCCGAGGCCTGAGGAGGTGCAGGGCAGTCCCCCCATTCCAGGGATCCTTCTGAAGACCCCGGGCTCCATGGCTTCAGATCTTCTAATGAACCGAGAGGGGCTGCAGGCCGTGCGGGGCAGGGGGGCCTGGTCAGCTCCGGCTATCCCGGGCCAACCCCTCGGGGGTCCCCTCCCAGCTGCCCTGCCTCCCTCGTCTGACTAGCAGCTCTGTGTCCTCAGCTTGGGCTGGCCCGGGTTGGGTGAGCCTGACGCTCCTGGCTGAGGTGCCTCCTGGGATGCCCAGCTCTGGTCCCTCTGCATGAGGCCCTGGGGACTTTCAGCTTCAGCTGGGAGGCGAGATGGAGGGCCGAGAAGCCAGGCCGTCCTTCCCTCCCCCAGGGCTCTTCTCTGCTCTGCATCCCTCGGTGGGGTCTCTGCCAGCCTCCTGCCCGCAGCTCCGTCCCCCTCTCTTGGTGACAGCTGGGCCTCGTTCCCGGGTGAGGGCCACATCATAGAGCCTGGTGACGCTTTCGGAAGCAGCTGTCACTCTGGGAGGACTTCTGTTCCTGGGGTTCCCTCCCACGCAGCCCAAGCCGGCCACATGGGGGGGTCGGCCGGGGCAGGTGCCATCAAATGGGTGGCAGCAGGAAATAGCACCCCTTGTGTGGCCCCCCCCGCCCCCCCGCTGCCAAGTGGCCCGGGTCTCAGGCTGAGGAGACCCGGGCGGGAAGCAGGCTTACAGCTGAACCCCTCCTTTCCAGGAAGACCAGAAAGGCCGAGTTGACACCTCCTGTCTTCCCTGGGGTCTTGGGTCTCCTCTCAGGGGCTGTGCTCTGCTCTGCTGGGTGTGGACTGAGGGTCGGGGTCTCCCTGCGCCCCTGCACTGCCCCCCATGGCCTCTCCTGTGCAGCCGTGCTGGGCCGGGCGAGGGGGGCTCCGAGTCTCATTGCGGGGGCCGCGTGCCTCTGGAAGTGTCTCCCGGCTTAGTGAGGTGCACCACGGTCCTCAGCTGGGGCCACGACGCCCGGGATTTCTGCCACCACTCACGAGGACCCCGGGGCAGGGCTGAAACGTGCGGCACCCAGGCCTGTGTCCAAGACCCTGGCGCAGGGGGTATGGTGGCTGCAAGACAGGCCCCCCCACCCTTCTTCTGAAGGAGAGTGGCTGCAGATGCTTTAGAATTCACCAGACTCCCCATGCTTTAAGACGCACGTGCAAAGAGTGGCTTTTAAATTAGCGAAACGTTTTTACAGGGGACGTGTGTCAAGGGTAATCTTTAACTGCAAGTATAAAAATAAGAAAAAGGGCTTCCCCGGTGGCGCAGTGGTTGTGAGTCCGCCTGCCGATGCAGGGGATGCAGGTTCGTGCCCCGGTCCGGGAAGATCCCACATGCCGCGGAGCAGCTGGGCCCGTGAGCCATGGCCGCTGAGCCTGCGCGTCCGGAGCCTGTGCTCCGCAGCGGGAGAGGCCGCAAGAGTGAGAGGCCCGCGTACCGCAAAAAAAAAAAAAAAAAAAAAGAAAAAACCCACTCCGAAAGCTGGCTGTGTAGAGGGCGTTCTGACTGCTCCTGCTCATAGCAGAAGGGCAGAGAGATCCGGCCCCCCGGCCCCGACAGGCGTGTCCTCCTCAGCTCAGCGCCCAGCCCTCCACAACCCAGAGCTCCTCCCTTCTGGACTGGCTAGGCCTGACCCCAGGCTCCTGTGGGGATCCAGGGCTGTCATTGCCCAGCCCAAGGCTGCATCCTTAGGAGCACAGTGCCCAGAACATGGGAGGTGAGGGTCCCGTTGGTAGGAGGTCTGCTCAGAGGACAGGGGCAGGGGGCTGGGGCCTGACCACATCCAGCTGGAGAGTAGGAGAGAGAAGATGCTGGCCACGGGGCCCTGCAGGCAGAGGCTGGGCAGGGGAACAATTGGTCCCTGGGGAGGGAGGGAGCTTCCCGCCACCAGGGGTGTGCAGGCAGAGGCGTCAGGCTTCTCTGGCAGGGAGGTGGGGTTATTTTAAGTGCCCCTGCTCTGAGCTGGGCCAGAGAGGTCTCTGGGCAGGCCTGGGCGGGCAGAGGGAGAAAGACCTGTGGCTAAAGGCAGTCCGTGGTCTCAGGGGGGTGGGGTCTGTTGCCAGTGGAGCAGTGGTTGGGTCTCAAAGAATGTTTTTCGCAGAGCCTGCCGTGGAGATAATAACACCTCTTAAAACGTGGTAATTAAGATCCTCTTTGCACACAGCAATAAATCCATGCAGCACAACTTTCCTGTGAAAATGACCTTGGGAGATGATGTTTTCCAGTCGTGGGTTTTATCAATATCACACTTGGACAGCCCCTAACATGCAACACGGGTCTCCCTCCCGTCTTCCCGCAGAGGCTCCTCGGCCCTGATGCCCACCACACCGCCCCCAGGCCTGCTGCCTTTCTAGATGCTGCTCAGATGCCTGGGTGCCACCTCTGCCGGACACCTGCCCATGCCCCCGTGCCCTGTGCTGGGCATTTGGCTCAGGCTCCCACCCCCACTACTGACCTGTCTAGAGCTCCCGGCCCAGCACTGGAACTTTCCAGGCTGTCTGGTGTTGAGGCAGGGACGCTCCTCAGCAGGGAGCTTGGGGGTCACCCGCACTGGTCCTGTGCCATGTCGGGGCAGACAGAGCAGGTCCTCCCTGCTCAGCAAGGGAGGAGTGATGCGTGTGCATCCTCCCGCCCACCACGATGACAGTAACAGCTGCCAGTGAGTGTCACCAGGAAGGGAAGGGACGCATGGCTGTCCCCAGCAGGGCCTGTGGCGAAGCTGTCTTCTCGCTCGTGGGCAGGCTCTGTGGGGCCCTATAGCTCCTCACAATCTTCCTGCTGGGACCATGGGAATCCCCATGACAGACGAGGAGACCGAGGCTTGGTGGGGCTCACAGACACATGAGTCACACGGGTGGCCGGTGGAGGAGAGGGGCTTTGTGGCCAGGGGTCCGGCTTGAATATGAGCAGGTGCAGATGGAGAGATTAACCCGCCAGCCCCCGGAGCTGCCCCAGGGGGCGAGGGCTGCCTCCAGGTACAAGACGCATCAGGCGGCATCAGCATCAGGTGGGGCCTGAGGACCCCTTCCCGAAGGTAGGCCCCGTTTCCTGATGACTTCCTGATCGTCTGGAGCCCATGCCTGCTGCTTCTGCTGCCGTTTCTCCCTGCTCCGGGGACCCAAAGGCCCGTGGGGTGCTTCCTTCTCCGACGTGGAGCAGGGGCAGGGAGGCTCCGGGCGGTGGGGAGAAGAGGCTGTACAGACACTGTGCATATGCGCCGCCCCTGCTGCCTCCAGGCCTCCTCTTCTGCACCCCTAGAGCCTGCGCATGCCACCCCATCCTTCAGCCTCTCTTTAAAAATAGCTTTATTTTGATGAAATTCACTTACCATATAATTCATGCATTTAAAGTGTGCACTTCAGGGACTTCCCTGGCAGTCCAGTGGTTAAAACTCTGTGCTTCCACTGCAGGGGGCTTGGGATTGATCCCTGGTCAGGGAACTAAGATCCTGCGTGCCACTCGGCCTAAAAAAATTAAAAAATTAAAAAAAATAAAGTGTGCACTTGAATGGTTTTTAGTAGATTCACAGACGGGGCAGCCACCCCTCTGCTTCCCGTCTCTATGGATCTGCCTGTCCGACTTTCATGTGAGCGGGGCCACATGCTGTGGCTTTTTGCATCTGGCCTCTTGCACTTGACACGTGCTTGTGCACAGGTTGCGCCGCATGTCTTTTTAGGCCGCATCCGACCCCATGGTGTGGATGGACCACGTGGTGTTTATCCGCTCAGCTGTGCACAGACACTGGGCTGTTTCCACATTGGCGCTGCTGTGAACAGTGCTGCTCCTTGTGCACGTGGACACTCACGCACATGGACGTTGCAGGCCACGCGTCCCTGTACACACGTGTTTGCTTCCCTCCTGGGTGGACACGAGATGACAGATCCCAGATGCAGGTCTCCCTGGCTCCTCCCATGCAGAGCTCTCACTCCTGCCAAGTCCCGGAAACAGGCTCCACATCCCCCCAGGGGGTGGGCAGTAGCCCTGCAGCCAAAGGGCCACATCTGAGGCCTCGTGTCTGGGAAGCACCCCTGCCTGGTCCCTCCTTGTCTTCTCTGCCTGGAGAACATGCGCAGGCCTTTCAAGTGCATTGAGAAAGTACAGGAGTTGAATGTCTCACAGGAATTGTATTTTTATTGCTCATTACGTTTCAAGTTAATTACATAGCAACTAGGTTTGTGTTTTATGATATTGCAGCTAAATCAGTGTGTGCACGCCTGGGTCTAGAGCAGCTTTCCCACCCCCGCACCTTGCATTTGTCCCACCTGGATCAATGCCTGATTCTTTCCATTTAGCACTTTTCACAATCATGAGATGGTGCCTTAGCAACTTCTAAAGATGGTCAAGAACTTTTTCTTTCATTTGGTGTCATTATGGTACCGCTGAGTTTGGTTTCAGTTCTTTGCGGTCACATATGATGTATGTATAGATAAAGCTATAGATTCTGCTGATGAACAAATCATTCCATCTTCGGCCAGGGGGAGGCTATGCCAGTTGTCTCCTGAGTCTGTTTGATCCTGTTGAGGGCTGCCTTGCTTTCTGATATGACAAGTTGTTCCAGATTCATCTGGTGTATTTCTTCCTCGAGACGTCAAGTTGGCCATTTCTCCCAGGAGCTCTGGTCCCTTTTATTGGAATATAGGATTTTGTGATTGCAGTCTGGGAGCTAAAGAGGGGTCATTACTACCAGACAAGTCATTGCTTCTAAACCTTTCTGTGGCCAAAGCTGGGAAAGCATTGGTTTTTTGCAAAAGAAAAGTACGTAGGGAGTTGATACTAATATTTCCAATTTAAATGTAAGATTAGAGCGTTTTTGTATAGCTTCGTTGATTTTACATTTACATCTCTCTCCTCTTATGCTGGGAATCTTGGTTCCTAATGACGTCTACATAATTACTTACTTGCTTTATCTCACGGCACATCGTCTGTATAACTATCATGTAGCAGGGTACATTCAGCTTGTACACACATTTTTTGCTAAGTCCCCATCAAGAAGGAGAATCTATTTCCCCATGTCTTGAAGCTGGGCTGATCTTATGACATGGCCGAGAAAATGCGGTGGAGGTAACGTGATATGACTTGCAAGGCAAAGTCCCTGAGAGATCTCACAGCCTGTTTTTTGCTCTTCTGGACCCTGGGACCACCATGCTACAAAGAATCCTGAGATGAAAAACCATGTGGGGAGGTAGACCAGCTGTTCTACATGCTCTAGGTTAGCCTGGCACCCAGCCGAATGCAGGTGAGGGAGCCCAGGTGAGGCCAGTAGGCGGTCCAGCGCTGACCCCCAGCACTGTGAGAAGTATAAGTTCTTATCTGATGCCACCACATACTGGGGTGGTTTGTTACATAGTAACAGATAAATGATACAGATGTTGGTACCTGGAGTACCTTAACAAAAACTTGAAATATGACATTGGCTTTGGAGCAGGTGGAAGCTGGGAAGGTGGTGAAGGGAAATACTGGAGGCTGGAGAAAGGGTGACCCGTGTCACTTAGGAATAAATGACAAACTGTCTCCTATAGTAACTGGGAAAGGAAAACAAACTTGTGGCCTGTGCCTAAAGAAATCTCTAGACAGAATGTTAAAAGTGTCAGTTGGTTTCTTCTAGCTGCACGTGATAAGATACAGAAAGAGAGATGAGCTAAAGAAGGAACCGTCCGGGCTTCCCTGGTGGCGCAGTGGTTGAGAGTCCGCCTGCCGATGCAGGGGACACGGGTTCGTGCCCCAGTCTGGGAAGATCCCAGATGTCGCGGAGCGGCTGGGCCCGTGAGCCATGGCCGCTGAGCCTGCGTGTCCGGAGCCTCCTCAACGGGAGAGGCCACGGCAGTGAGAGGCCTGCGTACCACAAAAAAAAAAAAAAAAAAAGAAGGAACCGTTCAATTTGTAAATAAAATTTAAAGACAGAAAGCCCAGGACTTGCTTGGTTAGAAAATAATACTGTCCCTCACACTCAGTATTTCCAGCTGGTAAAAATATACAAAGTGAGATAAGCCTGGGGGCAAAGATAAAATCAAGGCTGTGTCGGCAGGATGCCTTGTTAAGATCTTTGTAAGATTTAAGGTAGTGCGGAACAGACCCATTCACCCAGGCAGAAGGAATTTTAGGAACCCTAAGGATTTCATTTCACAGCTTCATGTATGGCTCAAGATAGAGAGAAATCTGTCTCAAAAAAAAGGACTATAGATGTGGCTTTTGGAATATGGAGCAAACTTTAATTAGATTCATGGGAAATCCACAAAGTCTTAAAAAGAGTTGTACTGCTGAAAACACCACCAGCTTGGATAAAGAAGACAGTTCAAAATGGAAAGAGGCTTCTGGGAAGTAAACAGGTTGAGAGTGTTACTCAGCTGCCTATACGGGCCACTTCTTATGGCAAAGGAAAGGCATCTCGGAGGGTATAGTCAAAAGAGCAAAGAACAATGGATTAGAAAACCACTCCCAGAAAGGAAAACTGGACTTAATCAAGGAACTTTCCTTGCCCCTAGAGTAGGGGAAACTGGCTAGATTTCATAATTGCCTTGCATCTGCCTGTATCTGCTTCCTGCCCTTTTCCTTTTGAAGGGGAGTGCCTGCTGCCTTTGAAGCTTTCCTGTCCCTGTCTCACTGTTGTATGTTGGGTGTGTGGGGGACAGATAACTCTTGTATTTTGCTCACAAGCTCCTGCATTAAGAGGAGCCACATTCAAGTCATTGCACACCCAGAAGAGCCACATTTGCACCTTGATCCCATGATTGGATGAGATTTTGGAGGTCATGGGAGAGATGTGAATCATTGGGACCAGAGGGAGGACTACAGGAGACTCTTGCAGTAGTGGGCCCAATGAATCTCATTTCCCTGTGTCCATGCTCCTTTGTGGTGTGACATTACGCTACCCCAGCCTGAACAAAAGTGGGATTTATTTCCTCATTTCCTGAATTTGGGCTGGCCTCGTGACTTGCTTTGACCAATAGGATATAGTGGAAGGGACATTGTGTACTTCTGAGGTCAGGCCCTAAAAGGTCTTAAAGCTGCCACCTTCACTTTCTTGGGACGTTGCTCTGTGACTCAGTACAGGGAAGTCAATCTGGCCTACTGCAGTGTAAGAGGAGAACTTATACTAGCGTACACTGAAGTATAAGAAGCTTCTTGGAGGAGAACTGAAGTGCCCTACAGCTACCTCCTTCCAGACATGCAGATGAAGCCATCCTGGACCTCCCAGTCCAGTTGAGCCTCCAGGTGACCACAGCCACATGACAGAGTCCAAGTACAACCATTTGGGGAACCGTGCAACCCACAAAATTGTGAGAAATAACAAATCGTTGTTTTAAGCCACAAAGCTTTGGGGTAGTTTGTTACACAGCAATATGTAGCTGACATATATATATATATACATATACACACACACACATACATACATATGCATATATATACATACTTGTATCATATATATATTAAGATTTCTTTATTGCTATTTTTTATCCTTAGTATATGTCCCAGTTGAGATTTGTAGTCAAATGACCAGGTTTTGAAGTCACTTGAAATAAATCTCCACTGTGTGGTGAAGCCACTGACTTGATACACAGATTCATTTTGATTTTTAGAGATTGCTTTTCTATTATGATTTAATTTTTTAAATTAATACACTTTTTTTAAAAAGCTGTTTTAGGTTTA
>RJWK010063838.1:0-12461 GCA_004363435.1 Platanista minor | reverse complement strand
CTGACTATTATAAGGGATTCAAGTGTATCTTTTTTTAATCTATTTTTTATTGAAGTATAGTTGAATGACAATGCCGTGTTAATTACTGCTGTACAGCAAAGTGACTCAGGCATGCATATATACACAGTCTTTTTGATATTCTTTTCCATTATGGTTTATCACAGAAGATTGAATACAGTTCCCTGAGCTATACGGGAGGACCTTGCTATTTATCCATTCTATATATAGCAGTTTGCATCTGCTACAGGATTGCTGTTCTTATTCAATCAAGTCTTGTGTTCTCAGAAGCCTAGGAGAAAATCTGCCACAAACTTGCCAACTGTATACTCCCCAAGTGCCTCCACTTTTTTATACCAGGCGGACCCAGGCGAAGGACAATAGCCTTTATCGGCCTCTGGGCGTGATTCAAGCTCATGCATATTCATGTTTCTACCTCATTAGTAGTCCCCTGGGCTGACTCTGTGTCATCAGGAGAGCGTTGAGAATTGTGGAAATCTCAGTTAAACAATGTCCCTTGTTGCATTTGCTTCCATGTATTTTGAAGCACAAGTTTCCAGTTGCTCCGGAGAACCGCTAATCAGATTCTTTTCCTATACAGAAAACTGAGTCTTAAAAACAGCCATTCGTGCAAACGGGCAATGTGCCTTTTATCAAAATTCCCAATAAAGACTCAGCTCTGCCTGCCACAAGGAGATCAGAATCATTTTTTGAAATAACATCTCTAAGAACCTTTCTATGACACAGCAGGGAAATATCTAACATCTTTTGGAAGGATTTAAAATAATTTCTATAAAAATGTTTGAAGGAATAAACTGATAAGCTGAGTTTTTGGTGATTATTTCTATAATTGGAAGTAATATAATGATCCTTTAAATAATTCCATCATACTGATTTTTAATATAATTCAACCAATATCTATCTAGTTTCTCTCATGGCTCTCTCACTGTGCTAAAAACACCAACAGGATGAAAATATCGATTCTGGTCTGCCTTCAAGATTTTCAAGGTAATTAGGGGAAAAAAAAGATAGGTACAAAAAAATAATAATATGCGACAGATAACAAGTTTGTTGCCTTCTAGAGTGTAGATAACTTGCTTATTTATTTATTTATTTTTGGCTGCACTGGGTCTTCGTTGCTGCACGTGGGCTTTCTCTAGTTGTGGCGAGTGGGGGGGCGACTTTTCGTTGCGCTGTGCGGGCTTCTCATTGCGATGGCTTCTCTTGTTGCGGAGCACGGGCTCTAGGCGCCCGGGCTTCAGTAGTTGTGGCTCGAGGGCTCTAGAGCGCAGGCTCAGTAGTTGTGGTGCACAGGGCTTAGTTGCTCTGAGGCATGTGGGATCTTCCCGGACCAGGGCTCGAATCCGTGTCCCCTGCGTTGGCCGGCAGATCTTAACCACTGAGCCTCCAGGGAAGTCCCCGTGCTTTTTAGTTAATGTGCTGATGTCCCAAATCTAGCTCATTCCTTTGCACACAAGGACACTTAATGAGTATTTGAAAAATACTGGGTGTGATAAGGAAAATAAAAGAAGCAACGAATCCAGATTACAAAAGTTAGAGACTGCCTTGTGGGGAAAGTAGGGCTTGAGCTGAAACTTAATGCACGGGTAGAGTTTGGATCTGTTAAAAGGGGGAGGAATAACATTCCTGCCCCAGGGAACAGCATGAACAGGGTTCAGAGGTGGGGGCAAGTGTGTTCACGCCAACGGGAGGAAAACTGCCTGAGCAGAATCTCCCCTTTAGCGAGGTCAGGGTTTAATATTCAAAAGACCAATAAGGATAATCATTAATTCTCTCCATATGGGATCATTCCCATCAGCTTACAAAGAAAGTAACAAGAATTACACCCAGGCCTCAACATGCCATCAATTCCTTCCAATTTAAAAACAAAACAAACAATAAATAGAATCTCTACATTTCCTTCCACCTACCTCCCTAGAAAAAGCTGCCTATACCAGCTTCCTCCAGTTCCTCCCCTCCCATTCTTTCTTTCTTTTTTTTTTAAATTGAAATATAGTTGACTTATAATATTGTGTTAGTTTCAGGTATAGAACAAAGTGATTTAGATATATATATATATTTTTTTTTTTTTTCCACTCTAGGTAATTTCAACATATTGAGTATATTCCCTGTGTTATACAGTAAATCCTTGTTGCTTACCTATTTTATATTTAGTAGTGTGTATCTGTTAATCCCAAGCTCCTAATTTATTCCCCCTTTTCCCCTTTGGTAACCATAAGTTTGTTTTCTATGTCTGTGAGTCTGTTTCTGTTTGGTAAATAGATTCATTTGTATTATTTTTTAGATTTCACATATAAGTGATGTCATACAATATTTGTTTTTCTCTGTCTGGCTTACTTCACTTAGTATGAGAATCTCTAGGTCCATCCATGTTGCTGTAAATGGCAAACTTTCCTTCTTTTTTAGGGCTGTCATATTCCATTGCATATATGTGCCACATTTTCTTTATCCATTCCTCTGTCGATGGACACTTAGGTTGCTTCCATGACTTGGCTACTGTAAATAGTGCTGCAGTGAATATTGCCTCCCATTCTTTCTTGAGCTGTCCCATCCAGGTCTCCACCCCTGCTGCTCCACCAGTGACATGGAGTGTGTAAATCCAATGGTCAATTCTCAGCCTCCATCTTGCTGGGCTTCCAGCAGTGTCTGAGATAGCTGACCACTCTAGCCTTCTTGAAACACTGGTCTCACCTGGCCTTCAGAACGCTAATCTCTTGGTTTTCATTCCCTTTCACTGGCTGTGTGTTCTCAGTCTCTTTTATTACTTTCCAATTACCTCCCTGATCTTTAAATGCCAGGGGGTCCAGGGTGCAGACCTAAGTCATTTTCTTGGTGATATATGCAGTCTTCTGGCTTTCAGTGTCATACACCCACAGGTGACTCCTAAATGTATAGCTACAGTCTGGACCTCTCCTCTTAATTCTAAACCCGTATCCAAGTACAGCTGACCCTTGCACAACACGGGGTTTTGGGGCACAGACCCTTCTCGGAGTCGAAAATCCAAGTATAATTGGCGGTCGGCCCTCCATATCCACAGCTCCTCATGGGCAGATTCAGCCAGCCAAGACTATGTAGTGTGCATTAAAGGAAAAAATCCCGGTATAAGTGGGCCTGTGCAGTCCAGACCCATGTGGTTCCAGGGTCAGCTCTACTTACTTGATCTTTTCACTTGGATCACTGAGGGCGTCTCAGACACAATGTACCCAAAGCTGAACTTCTGATATTCTCACCTAGGGTGGGTCCTCTCATAGGCTCCCCCTTCTCAGAAAAAGGAAATGCCATCCTTGCAAGTCCTCCGGCCCCAAACTTTGGAGTCACCCTTGACTCTTTTTTCCTCCCTCCCATTCACCGTCTCATAATCCATCAGCAAATCCAGCTGGTTCTACTTTCACAATACCATCACGTGACCGTTTCTCATCGCTCTGATTCCAACCACCACATTCTCTCTCCCAGATGAATGCACAGCCTTCCAAGGGTTCTTTCTGCTTCCACCTTTGGTCCCCTGAGTCTATCTTCACCCCAGCAACTGGGTGATCCCTTGAAAACATATGTCAAACAGGTCTCTCCTCTGCTCAAAACACTGCCGTGGCTTCCATCGCATTCGGAGTGAAAGCCCAATGCCTTTCAGCAGCTGACAGGGCCTGCCATGCTCTGACCTCATTATTCATCATCTCTCACGGACTCTGCCCTTCGGCTTTGCCACCTTCCTGCTGTTCCTTGAACTTACCGTGTGTGTCAGCCTCATGCCCCCTGCACTGTTCTTCCAGCTACCTACAAAGCTTTGCCTGCGCAGGGAACACCTTCATAGTTTTCAGGTGTTTGCTCAAATGTCACTTTCTCAGAGAAACCTTATCTTGCCACCCTATTTAAAATTGCACATTCCCACCACCACTTTCTATCCCCTTCCCAGCTTAATTTATTTTATTTTATTTATTTTTTATTTTTATTGGGTTATAGTGGATTTACAATGTTGTGTTACTTTCAGGTGTACAGCAAAGTGAATCTGTTATACATGTACATATATCCACTCCTTTTTAGATTCTTTTCCCATATAGGTCATTACAGAATAATGAGTAGAGTTCCCTGTGCTATACAGTAGGTCCTTATTAGTTATCTCTCCAGCTTAATTTTTTTCTGTAGCGTAGCTGTAACGAATGCTATCAAGCATATTATATGCCTTTCTATTGTTCTTCTCTTTTCTTTCCTTCCTTCCTTTCCTGTTTGACTCCTTGGTCTGGAGTATGACTCGGATAAAGGCAGGGATTTTTCTCTCTTGTGTTCACTGTTGTATTCTCAGGAACTAGAATAGAACAGAGCCTGGAACAAAGAACGTACTTGAGAAATATTGTTAAGTGAATAAATCCCCATTTTACTGATGGGAAAAACTGAGCCTTAGAGAAGATGAATAATTTGACCAAGGTTACTCAGCTGCTAAGCAGGGGATATAGGACACAAACTCCCATCATTTGGTCTGGGAACCTGATCACTGTCATTTTCGGTCCTCTGGTAGGCAAAGCAAGCCTTCTTTGTCTTACACAGGGCATGGAACTGTTCTCCAGGCATTTTTTATTATATTATTTTATAACTTCCATAATGTGAAAAAATTTGATTTTTTTCCCATTGTTGGGAGTTACAACTTGCTCAAAAATAAATGACAATAAAAGAACATATTAATTCTAAATCCACATGTCACTTTGTAGATTACAAAAAAAAAGTTTTATTTGGGAATTCAGTTCTATTTTGAGAAGATAAGAAAAGTCAGAAAGTGAATTAAATTTATTACCCAAAGTAGTAAAATAGATCAGAAAAATTTCATGAAAGAAGAAATATTCAGAGTTGTTCAGGACTTGGCTTACCTATTTTCATCCTAATCATACAAAGAACATAGCTAATTAGGAAAAAGTTATCTAGACATATGTTTTGAGAGCTGTTCATAACCAATAATATTTAAGACCCAGGTCTTTCTAAAACCTTAAGAAGAAGCTAAATACTATTTCTGAAGATGTGTACAGTTCTTCTTTTAAAGTAATAACTCTGATCAGTAACTATAATTCATGAGAAAATGCATTATTCTATAAAAGTAAACTTCCCCTGCCTCTATATATTTTCTTAATTTTCAGCTCAGCTGAATTCATTAACATTGGCTCCTTATGACAACTGTTTGAGGGAAAAGAAAACCATTTGAAAAATAAAAATTGTATATATTTACAGTATGTAACATGCTGATTTGATACACACATCATAGTGAAATGATTACTAGTCAAGCTAATTAACATAATCTCACATAGTTACCATTTTGGCTGTGTGTGTGTGTGTGTGTGTGTGTGTGCATGTGATGAGAGCACTTGAAATCTATTCTCTTAGGAAATTTCCAGTACACAATACAATATTATTAACTATAGTCACCATGCTGTATATTATACCTCTAGGCTTATTCTTCCTACATAACTGCAACTTAGTACTTTTTAATCAGCATTTCTCCATTTCCCCTGCCTTCCTGCCCCTAGTAACAGCCATTCTGTTCTCTGCTTCTGTGTATTTGACTCTTTTAGATTCCACACATAAGTGCGATCATGCAGTTCTGTTGTTGCTGTGTCTGACTTATTTCATATTTTCATAATGTCCTCCAGGTTCATCCACATTGTTGCAAATGGCAGGTTTTGTTTTGTTTTGTGTGACCGCGATACACGGCATGTGGGATCTTAGTTCCCTGACCAGAGATGGAACCCGTGCCTCCAGCAGTGGGAGCACGGAGTCTTAACCACTGGATTGCCAGGGAAGTCCCTCTTTTTCTTTTTAAGGCTGAGTAATATTCCATTGTATATACACATCACAATTTCTTTACTCATGGACAGACATTTAGGCTGTTTTCTTGATACACAATCTTGGCAACTGTGAATAATTCTGCAGTGAACATGGGGGTGCAGATATTGTATCTCTTCAAAGTAAGTACTGATTTCATTTCCTTTGTGTGTACACCCAGAAGAGGGATTCCTGGACCATACAGTAGTTCTATTTTTAAGAAAACAATTTCCTAAAGAAAGAAGTAACTTTGAATTTTAATCAAGGAAAAACCAGAGGTCTGGGTCTGAGGGAGAAAGGCTTACATAACTTGTTATATTGGACGGGGTCTGCTGGTGCTATGGCTTGAGCGATAGTGTTTGCTATGTGGGGCATGTGGGAGGAGAGTAGTCCATAGATGTCCGTTCAATGAGGATTAAGTATCTGTGGTCCAGGCAGAATTTGCTAGAGATGGAGAGGAATGTGTGGATATGAGAGGAATATAGTGAAAACAATGGATTGGTTTTGTGACCCAGGTGGATGTAGGGCCCGAGAGGAAATGAAGATTACCTAAAGTGGTAGGACCGAGAGTGTCAGGGTCCTCTTGATAAGGGGGGGTTGAGTAGGGAAGTTGAGAGTAAAAAGGGAAATTCTGCTTTTAATTGGTCATGTTGATAAACTGTCTCTCAGAAAGATTAAGCATATCTCTAAGCCATGAATATCATTAATCATTCTGAAAATCAATTTCCATAGTACTGGGTTCCTCCTATTCTGTGAGAAAATTTTAATTGCTGATCCAATTCATCAGTCAGTTTCCTATTTCATTCTGAGTTGGTTGTAGCAAATTGAATTTTTCTGGGAATTTTTCCATTTCACTTAAATTTTCAGATAAAGTTGTTCCTAGTGTTTCTGTATTCTCTTTTGAGTATCTTTGAGTATCAACAGTTATGCCTCCATTTTCATTCCTAATATTTTTTTTACTTTGTCTCTCTTTCTGTCTCTCATCATTTGGGACAAAGTTTTGTCCATTTTATTGGTCTTTTAAAGAAAAAGGTAGTTTCATTCTACCTTTGCATTTCTTTCATTTATCCTTTTAAATAGTTGTTTATGCACTCATGTAGATGAGAGCAGATGGCTTAAGCAGTTGTTGAGAGGAACGATCTGGGAAAAGCAGGTGCATGTCAAAGTACAGTTTCTTGCAATGTGTCTCAGCTGTTGACTGGCAGAAGGGCAGTCATCAGGTCAAGCTGGAATCAGAACAAGGCAGGTTGTTTCGGTGACTGAGAAGCGCCTGGGGAGGATTACAAAACATCTCCAGAAACGAGCCTTCAGCTACCCCAGAAGGACTCTGCCCTTTTATCAGTCATTCTTTCTCTCTTTCCTTATCAAGTTTAATTCCATATTAATTTAACATTATCCAGCTACAGTTACTATTAGGTAGCATTTGGTGGAACACATAAAAGAATGTTATTGCTCGAAGAGCATTTTTTAAAGCCCAGGAATCATTAGCACTTCAAACTTATGGCAATTCTCTAGGCAGAGTTAATAAGCAAGCTTTCTCTGACAAGATTTAACATTAACTGCATTTTGGACTTTAGGTGCAAGCCCAGAGTGGACTGAGCAGTCCTCTCTTTGCAGCCAAGATGGGACAGCAGCAGAAAAACCATTAATGCTGTAATTTTTAGATCTAGCATATATGTATACACACACCTCTCTCTATATACATGTATATATATGTGTGTGTGTGTATGTAATAGTGCTGTAATTTTTACATGAAACATGCATTTATCTAGATTTATGTTGCAATAATATCATTAACCACTAAGTCCAGAGGAAATAGCCTGCAGTGAGTTAAATATCTTGCCCAAAGTCACAAAGCTAGTTGGTAGCAGAGCCATGATTTAGATCCCATCTGCCCTAGCCTAGTCTTTTTTCTATAATTCCATGGACTTACTTTATTGCATTGCTTAAAAGGCAGGTAAGTATATATAAATGGTGTTCAACTAGTTATTACCAAGTCAAGCATTTTTTTGGCGGTACGCGGGCCTCTCACTGTTGTGGCCTCTCCCGTTGCGGAGCACAGGCTCGGGGCGCGCAGGCTCAGCGGCCATGGCTCACGGGCCCAGCCGCTCTGCGGCATGTGGGATCCTCCCGGACCGGGGCACAAACCCGCGTCCCTTGCATCGGCAGGCGGACTCTCAACCACTGCGCCACCAGGGAAGCCCTACCAATTCAAACATTTTAAGGGATACTTCCTGCTAATAGAAATGTATCTGGAATGTAGAGCAAGAAGAAAAAAAAGTTGAAGCAAAATGTAGAGTGTTCTCAGTGAATTGGCCACTTGTTTCCTGTGTTAGTTATTCGAATCAGGAAGCATATAGGAATTATCTTTATTATGCTTACGTGCAGAGATTGTTTTACTCATTAATATTTACTATTAAGACATCTTAATATTTTTGACAGGATGAGCGTCTGAGTGCTTTTTCCCCTCCCTTTGCTTTTAGAGATTTTAGTTTTAATGTACAGGAAGACAGTCAGGAAATCCTCTTTTTCTGGTTTTGGATTTATGTAAAGAAAAAGACGTAAAACTCAGATCTTTGCATCATGCCCTAGTTGTTTATGTGACTAACAGCTGTTTCTTTGGACTCTTAGGCGATATTTAGTTGCAGATGTTAATCACCATTATATTATAGAGTCCCTTTGATTTTAAAATTATGAATGACAAAGATCAAGTGTTTTGTAAAAAAGGAAATCAAACATTTGGGGCAACACATATATTAAAGGTTTTGAAATGACACCTCTCCTGAATTTTAAACTGTCTAAAAATGGCAAAGTGTTCAGTTACATTATGAAGCACAGCTCTGTTGTGGAGTTTGCCAAATGCTTTGTAGCAGATAACTAACTATTAAAGGGGAGAGTGTTCATTTTTCTTAGTGGTGCCATTAGCATATTTAATGAAGTGATTCCATTCCTGTGCTCACAAATGCTCATGCAAAGAGGCTATTTTCAAGTAACAGCTCATGATCTTGCTTATAGCACATGCTTTTTGATTTGGGTCTGTCATTTTGATCTTTTCTAAGTACTACTAATTTTAAAAGGTACATATATGCTGTATTTGCTTGGCAAGCCATACATCTTTTCACAGAACGCTCCCACAAATGAGTTCTATAAGTCTCTTCATTGAAAAGCATTATCTTCACGGTTACAGAATATTGCATTAGTGTGAGGCAACAGTGGTGCAAGGCAGTTAAGCAAAATAAAGGAAACACTATTACATGCATATTATTATGCTGTTTAAGTGATGAAATTAGTGTGCCGTATTTTTAACTTTGTTTTTCTTTTCCTAGTTTTTCAGTAATCAGGTCATCACAGTTAAATGAAGACTTACTACCCCTTGAGCTGTGTGGCAGCTCAGTTATTAACCTAACTGGAATTCCTTCTTAGACCTGGCTTCTTCTGGTTTACCTAAGTAGCTGATGAGCTTGTATGTGATACCTCCCCAAGGCCTCCATCTTCTGCCCGCCCTCACATCTGTAAGTTTTATACTAAAGAACATCTGTCCATCTGCCTATCAGTCCATCTATTTATATTCTGGATTGTATGGGCAGAATTCTGCCCCCTGGTATACACACACCTTCTCCCAGTTACTCAGTTATACACCAGTCTAGGTACTGTTGGGAAGGGATTTTGCAAATCAAAGGAAGGTCTCAAATCAGTTGACCTTAAGGTTGGGAGACGATCTGGGTGGGCCTGACCTAATCACATGAGCACTCTTAATCTTAGTCTAGAGGCAGAGATGGATGTGGGTGGAGATGAAGGGGGAAGAGATTAGAAGCACCAAGGGATTTGATGAGCTCTTGCTCACTAGATGATGGAAAGGGCCTCATAGTAAGGTATGTGGGCAACTTTTAAGAGCTGAAAGTGCCTCCCAGTTCAGCCAAAAGAAAATGGGAACCTCAGTCCTACAACCACAAGGAACTGAATTCTGCCAACAGGACCTTGAGCTCCAGATGAAGTGAGCCATGAGTCCTGCCAAGATCTTGATTTCTGCTTTGTGGGACCTTGGGTAGAGAATCCATCCAGGCCGTGCCTGACTAAAGCAGTGATGAGCTAATATATTATATGGGCTAATTCTGTGGTAATTAGTTATGCAGCAACAGATAACTAATACATTGATTTAGAACCTGGTCAGCCTTAGCTTCTTTAGCGTCCTAAAGCCTTTGTCCTTTTTCCCCCGCCTCTCATTCTTATTTGAAACCAGAAGCAAGAAAGCAGAAATCACATACGTACTTTGATCTCTCAGTTCAGGACATGAGACCAGTAGCAATTTATTGAATCTGTTGTGGGTTTTATGTTTAATTGCAAAGGGTTTTGGCTTGTTTATAATCAGGATTTCCCTTGAGACGACTGCTATCATCTGTCACAGCTACCCTCCATGCTGGAGTTCCTTAACCCTGATGCAGGGGAAGATTATTTGCAAAGATGGCTACAACAACTCCTCCAATTGTACATAGCATCCTTGTACTCAGGTCCCTTTGAAATATGACCACCGCTTTACCGTCAAGGGTTGGAGCCCCCAAATCTTGGATTTGGGCTAGATCTGTGATATTTTCGAACAACAGAATGTAGCAGGATGACCTTGAGGTTAGACCTCGGGAGGCCTGATGGCTTTCTCTTTCACCCTCTTGGACCAGCTGCCCTGCGAGGAAGTCACTGTGAGCCTGCACCTGAGGGACCCAAGCAGACAGCTCCAGTCAACATCTGGACTTTGAGGCCACCCAGGACAAGCTGGTCCCTAGCCAACCTCCCAGTGACAGCCAAACGCATGGTAGAGCCAAACAGAACAGAAACCAGAGCAGAAACAAGGTATCCCAGCTGAGCCTCATTCAAATTGCCAACCCACAGCGCTGTAAGCAAATCATTCATTCTTATGTTTAGCCACTATGTTTTGATGTGATGTGTTATGCATTAATAGATAGCTGATACAGATATTAAAGAACATGACTTTTAAAATATGAATTGAAAATTAAGATTTTATTTCTTTTTGAATGGATTATTATCTATTCAAATGGTCATGGACACAGTGAAAAATTTAAGATACAGAACAGTATACATATAAAAATAAATTTCCCTCCTCTAGGGCACTGTTAAGCTTTTCTCATCTGTTTGGAGCTCTGCAGGATGATGGTTTGGGCATAAAGCAACTATTTCAAGATTGTATATAAGGAAAATGACCAAGTGGGAGATAAAGGGCAACATATCTCATTCCAAATTGATTTGCTTTGTTCCACTTTATGTCCCCACATGTTCATCTCTGCTTTCCTCAGTTCTCCTTAGGAATAAATTTAAAAGGCCCCCTATGTCAAAGCAAGAGGATGAGGTTAAAGTTGAGTGTATGGGTGGTCTTGCGGGTGAGTGTTGTAAGGTGGAAAATTATTATGTATGCTTTGCAGTAAAGTACAATTAGAGAATCTATCACCAGTGATTGGTTAAAGGACTGAAAAGCCACTCAGGGGAGCATTTTCTTTGTTTTGTATGTGGAGAAAGTGAGCAAAGGGCCTCTATATACCTGGTGAAGTGTGTCAGCCCAATAGTAGAAACCCAAGGAGGTGCCACCGGCTCACCTGACCTTCCTGGGATTCTGTCCACATCCAGAATATGGAATCCACAGGACATCAGATTCAGGCTGAGAGTTAGGTGTCACCTGACATACTCCTGGGAAGCCTAGCTGTGCCCTAAAAATCTAGGCTTATTTATTGGACAAACATCTATCATGCCTCTACTGTGGTCCAGGCGATGTTGATAGAGGCTGTGGATACAAGTATAAATATCACTCTGGTCCATAATCTTTAAGTGCTTATTTCCGGAGTCCACCCACAGTGACTCCAGGGGCCCCAAGCCAAATGGGATACTTGATCCTACCTGGATTAAAATCCCCCTAAGATTCTCAGGAATGTGAACTACAAGCCCCAAACAGTAGACTTAATGAATGGGTGTTGGCATCCTGTCTTTTAATAAAGCTTTGACTCAAGAAGTTCAAAGTAAATATTTGATGTACTTTTTTGTTTTTGGTTTAAAAGAAATAATGGTTCCTGATACAAAGGTAAGGCCAAGGCTGAGATCCTTGGGCATTAATACCTCAGTTTATGGAATAAGCTGTTTCTGTTTCTCACCAGGGCAGGGAAAAGGCTGTGTGGTCACTTATCACGTCTAGACACTCTGTCCACTTCCCTGGCATCATAGTAGTTTGTCCAGGCTGCTTTGAGGGGGGGTACATGATAGGCTCACAGGTGGGTCTGTGCTTTTCCAGTGTTAGGGTCTAGAATCTAATGCATGCTTCTTGTATTAGTCTGCTGAGCTGCCATAACAGTGGCTTAAACAACAGTCATTTATTTTCTCACAGTTTTGGAGGCTGGAATTCCAAGATCAAGGTGTCAGCAGTGTTGGTTTCTGGTGAGGCCTCTTCCTGGCTTGCAGATGACTACCTTCTAGCTGTGTCCTCACATGGCCTCCTTGTGTGCGCAGAGAGACACGTCTCTGGTATCTCTTCCTCTTCTTATAAGGTCACCTGTCCTACTGGATTAGGTCCCCAACCTCATGACCTCATTTAACCTTAACTACCTCCCTAAAGGCCCCGTCTCCAAATACTGTCACATCGGGGG
>RJWK010063837.1:0-12462 GCA_004363435.1 Platanista minor | reverse complement strand
TTTGTAGCTGGCCAGCTGCCTGGGGACAGAGACTGGATTCCTCGCATGCACATGCTCTCACACACACACACACACACACACACACACACAAACGCGCACGCGCGCGCACACGCGCACACACACAAGCAGGGCACCGTAGTCCACAAAGCCAGACAAAGGAAGGTGACTGTTATCCAAGCCATTCCCCAAAGTACCTTCCATAGTGACTGACGTGTGGCTGTCCTTGGAGTCCTTGGGACCTTTCACTTTCAGTTCCTGCCAAACAGAGGAGAGGAATCACTACCTGGCCTGTCCCCTGAGCCTCCCCATCCCCCATCGTGAGCATGGCAGGAAGCAGGGCTCTGAAACCCAGGGGTGCAAACAGGAGAAGAGAGACAAAGACTAACACGTGCAGGCCTCCCTCTGCCTCTCTGCTTACCGAGCCCCTGGGCCACACCCATCATCTCCTGGAGCCTCGGGGGTCCAGCAGCTGATACAGGCAGGAAGGAGGGCTTCCAGGGACCAGAGAGGACTGCGATCATGGTGCTCCTCAGACTGGTCCCCTGAAGCCCCTCCTCAGCAGCTCAGAGGAGGCCCACACCCTCCTCCACCCCGCAGCAGCGGCCACTACTTGGAGGTCTGTACACGTCAGCCCAGGGCCAACAGGTTTTTAGTGGACAAGCACCAGTCAGTGCAACAGCTGGCCCTTGGGCAGGAGCAGCCCTTGAGATAAGGAGGGAAGGGTCCCACACACCTGCACAGGGGGAAGCAGGGAGGTGCAGGGCTGTCTGAGCTGCATCTTACCCATATTGAAAGGGACCCACCCAGCCACCGGCCCCACCCGCGCTCCCCACCCACCATGTCTGGGCTGGGGGTCAGAGAGGAAACTTCAAGGAAAGAAGAGGCAACACCCCAGCAAAGTGACAGGGAGTGAGTGCCGGACACAGACCCCCGAGATGGCTTATCTGCTCCTAACCTCTTTCATCTGCTTTTAGAGTCAGAGGTTCCAGCTCCAGCCCTGCCACTGGACCAGTGTGGCCTGTAATTGGAGCTGTAATGCAATCCCCACCTGGAAGACTGAGTGCATGGTTGGGGGGGGCAGGGGTGGTGTCAGCAGGAAGGTGGGGGCGAGGTGAGGCCAAGGTCAGGTACCAGGTGATGTTGCCTGCTCTGCCTGGGAGGAAATGCCCAGGCAGTGGGAGCTCCACACTTCCTACTCCTGCCTCAAGCTGTTTCTAGACAGAGAAAACCCCCAGGGACTGAGCCTGGGGTGTGGGGCTGGGGAAAAGGGAGGTTACTCAGCTTCTCAAGGCTGTGTCTGGATTCCCAGATTTAGGGAATTTTTCTCCACGTCCCCTTCCAGTGCAGCCTAGAGGTATGAAATCGCTCTGCTGCAGAGGAGGGCCTAATTGCAGTAATTAAGTGGCAGCACCAGTGGGAAGTGACGGCGTCTGCGCATGAGTCAGGGTGAGAAGCCACTGGCAGCAGGCCACGGGCCTCGCTCTGCCCTTGGGGCCAGCTGGCTATGAGAGGGGCTTGGGGAAGAGCGCAGGGGTTTCTGCCAACCACAGAGAACAGGCAGTCAGCCCAGGCTAAGAGGAGAACCCCCCGACCACTGTATGGACCACACATGACCTGGGCACCCGGGCAGCCTTGGCAGGGTCACTCTGAACACAGATGGGAAACCTAGTTTGTTCCCAGGGAGGGCGGGGAGCCGTGAGAAGAACACCCTTTCTCCAGCCTCATTGCTCCACTTAGAGGGACCTTCCCACCCCTCACTCCACTCCGTCCTCCCAGGCAGAGGGTGACTCACCTGACCCCTGGGTTTGGGAGAAGAAACAGAGCTCAGCCCTCCTCTCTCTGCCCCCAACAGATGTGTTTGAACGTGGAGGGGAAGTGTTAGCAAATCCAGTGTGGCTACAGATCCATGTCCACATTTTTCCAATGCAGCTTTGACTAGTAATCAAGCTGACATTTTCATCTCCATCTGCCCTACTCTTGTACTGTACTGCCTCCCAGCTGATTCCAAACTTGGGTTATAACCCTTATAACTCCAGTAGTTTCTCGAAAACTATCCTGCACACCTCACCAACTTTTCATCAGAGCTGAGACAGAAAGCAAAGGATTCAGAGGGGCCTATAAGGCAGGCCTTCCAAAACTGCAGAAGGAGCTCCCTTTCCTTGGAACCAGAGGTTCTCCTGCCCCAAGCTTGGAGCTGGGTGCTGTGATTGTAAAGCCAGTGGCCTCTGGTGGTGGTGGTGGGGGGTATCCCTGAGATCTTTTTGGCTCAAGGGGTGAGCTGGGCTGTGCTCCTGAGGAATCCTAGAGCCCTTCCCTGCCACTTCCTGGATAGAAGTGTTGGTGGCAGACATTGCCACATCTTTGCCCTGCGGAGGAGGGTGGTGGGAAGGCTGGGCTGCAGCCACAGGGACAGGCATATTCCCAGCCAGAAGGTCTAGGGCTTCTTATCCACGTGGCCTTTGTCCACTCTCTATGGGACTGCAAGGATCTTAAAAGATCACCTAGTCCAGACTCCCTCAAATCTTCCTGATTATAAAAATCACCTGGGGGCTTCCCTGGTGGCGCAGTGGTTGAGAGTCCACCTGCCAATGCAGGGGACACGGGTTCGTGCCCCGGTCCGGGAAGATCCCACATGCCGCGGAGCGGCTGGGCCCGTGAGCCATGGCCGCTGAGCCTGCGCGTCCGGAGCCTGTGCTCTGCAACGGGAGAGGCCACAACAGCGAGAGGCCCACATACCGCAAAAAAAAAAAATCACCTGGGGAAGTTTGTTAAAAATACAGACTCCTGGGCCCCACCCCAAACCTTCTGAATTGAAGCTCCAGGGAAGGTGCCTGAAGATCTGCATTTTAAACAGTGCCCCTGGTGGTTCTTGCCAAGCAAGCCTGGGATGAGCTGGATCAATCCAGACACCTCATTCTGCAGCAGAGGAAATAAGCCCAAGAGAAGGGAAGTGACTTGCTTAAGGTCACCACAGTGTGGGAGAATGCTGCCTTTTTAATTTTCTTTTTTGCTTCCCCTGTTCTAATGCAGAATAACCTAAAACAGAATAACAAAATCATACATAAAGCGATATTCTTATGTTAAGAGGGAAAATGTCCAGTGCAAGAAAGCAAATCAGGCTAAGTGTTACTCATCAGGGGAACCACTTTCCTCACTGGCAAGCAGGGGAGGAGAGGCCCTAAGGCTAGAAGGCTCTGAGCAGCCCCCCAAACCCCAAGTCGTAGGGGTGGCTGTGCAGGGAGCTGCCCACCTCAGAGATCTTCTGGAATTGGTTGTTGGACTGGCTGCACTTCTCAGCTGTCTCCAGAGCGACTTTATAGTTATCCACAAACGCTTTGTACACGCCAAGCTGGCTGGCCTGCAGGGAGAAGAGAGAGAAGGGCAGGAGAGGGATGGGGAGAGAGGATGAATGAATGGATGAAAGCACAACCAGAGCACCTGGAGCTCCCTTAGCACTCAGAACCTCTAACTCGGTCCAAGTGGCTAGCTGGGAGCAGAAGGAAAAGCCAGGATGAACATACTACAGTATCCCTTTGAACTTGGTAGTTTCCATGGAAACTGGCTCAGCCAATAAGGTTAACAAGGGGGTACTGGGGGTTGGGCGGAGCAGGGCACAGCCTTTGCTGGCATGCCAAAATTCAGTTCATTGCAGCATTTGGCTTTATTTAGCATCATCAAAGTCTCGCGCGGTCTGAAGCCCCTTAATGCCTCACGCATCTTTCATATCCCGGAATTAGCTGAAGCAGGGGGAGACAGGGAGAGGGGTGGGCACATGCGGCCTGCTCAGTGCCCCACTCCCCATGCTCAGTGTGCGGAACTGCATTTAAAGGCACAGTCCCCACTTCCCTTGGCCTCCCCCTGAGGTCCCTGTCCCCACCTCCTCAGCCTTCAAGGAGCCAGAGGTCTTTCCTCTCTACACATTTGCACGTCACTTTTAACCTAACACAAAGCTTTCCACAGTTTCGGACCGCACAGAGCCTCGTCGCCTCCTTGGGGAGGCAGAACAGATGCCATCAGCCCTTTCTTCAAAAGGGGAAACCAAGGCTCGTTAATTCAATTCCGCAAATATTTATGGAAAGCCTTCTCGGTGCCCTGCATGTACATTTCCTCTTACCAGAGCAAAGGGTGGAAATTCTAATTAAACCACAATGAGATACGACTTCATACCCATCAACCTGGTCAAGATTTAAAAGTCTAATGATATTAAGGGTTGGAAAGAACGTAGGAAAATAGGAACTTTTCCAGACTGCTTGCGGGGGTGTAAATTAGTATAATTATTTGGGGAGTAATTTGTCAATAACTAATAACGTTGAAAACATGCACAGCTTAGCCTACTACTTAGCAAATCCTCTTCCACAAACAGACGCCAGGGCTACGCTGTCCCGTACAGGAGCCACTTGCCGCACATGGATACTGAGCGCCTAAAATGTGACTAGTCCAAACTGAGATGTGCTGAGTGTAAAACACACACTGGGTTTCAAAGCCTTAGTATGAGTAAGAGAATGTAAATTATCTCATTAATGTCTTAATCTTGTTTACATGTTGAAATGATAATATTTTGACTTATATATAAGAATATATAAAATATATTCTTAACATTAATTTAGCCCATTTATTTTTACTCAGTGTGACTACTAGAAAAATTTAAGTTATATACGTGGCTCGCATTATATTTCTACTGGAAGACACTGCTCTAGAGAAACTTGCATATGTGTGTGCACAAGGAAATGTGAACAAGGGTATTTACCCGCCTCACTCTTTCTTTTGTGAAGAGACTGGAAACAAACGCTCACAAGAGGAACCCATACACACACAATGTGTAGAGGAACCCATCCACACACTGCAGTTGAAATGGATGAACTAGATCTTTGTGTAGCAACACTGACAAGTTTCAAAATGAATGCTGATTGAACTGCAAAATATATGATACACATAGACACACTTAACATACACTTTAAAAGTACATGCAGTGCCATAAAAAGATACATATGCATAGCAAAAACACAAACTGCAGCCTAGAAGGCCACACACCAAATTCATGTCAGTAGCTGCTTCTAGGTTGAGAGGAAGGGCAAGAGGAAAGGGGGAGAGAGAGAGAGAGAGAGAGAGAGAGACTTCATCCTCATCTGTAATGCTTTCTTTTCTTTTTTTTCTTTTAGTGGTACGCGGGCCTCTCACTGTTGTGGCCTCTCCCGTTGCGGAGCGCACGCTCCGGACGCGCAGGCTCAGCGGCCATGGTTCACTGGCCCAGCCGCTCCGCGGCACGTGGGATCTTCCCAGACCGGGGCACGAACCCGTGTCCCCTGCATCGGCAGGCGGACTCTCAACCACTGCGCCACCAGGGAAGCCCCCGCTTTATTTTCTTGATTGCAAACTCTTTCCATATACCTTCAGAGCTTAACATCTGTTAATTCTGGGAGGTGACTGCCCCATTGTTTGCTACATTCTTCTCTAGATTTTCTGGTTAAAATTTTTTTCAATGAAAGTAGCAAGGACGTTCAGCTGCTGCAAGGCTTCTACCCACCAAGGTAAGAGGGGGGTCGTGGGCTGCCCCTGAGCCCTGCCCCAGATCGACTCTGCTTTCGGCAGAATCCCTGTGCTCCTCAAGGATCCAAAGAGGTGGGTGGGGGACCTGGAGCCACCCAGGGCAGAGACAGAACTCGAGGAAGCCGGCAGGTGGGGCACAGGAAAGCCAGAGGACAAAGAGAGAACTGGGATGCTTGTGAAGAAGCCAGGGCCAGAGCCGTGCAGGTCTCAGCCCCAGATGGGCCAGACTTTTCAGAAAGGAAAATCCCAGATGGGGAGGGGCGGGAAGGGATGGAGTTCGTTTCCTCTTCCAGAGAGAGTCCTGGCCCACTGGTGTCCCGAGCTACAGGGGATGTGCTAGCCAGTCACTTCCTAAACCAAAGTATCCTTGCTATTCTTCTAAGGATGCTCATTCCTTGTCCCCCTTCCCACAGAAGGATAAAGGCTGGGTGCTCAGGGTGGAACGCTGCCCTCCTATCCCACTGCAGAAGGGAGTAGCCGGAGGTGAGCCAGAAGCAGGAGCCACCTGGGCAGAAGGCCTGTGTGCAGGGGTCACCGGCCATCCCAGGCACTGCCATCTCCATGGAGCACCCTAGTGTGCAGGGTCCAAGGCCTGCCCAGCCAGGGCCATTAACTGGGAAGTGGAGGTTGCTTGGAAACAGCAGCTTGGCACTGGGGTGATCCCATAAAACAAATAACAGAGATGCTAATTCCCTTCTCTCAGTAATGGATAATCAAATACCCGGAGACCAGCGGAAAATAAACTGTCTCCAGATGCCTGGCCTGCCTGGCCTCCTCCCAAGGCTGTAGCCCCAGGGGCTTCAGACATCAGTTCATAATGCAGGGGCAGGGAAGAGGCGGGTAGCAAATTCATAGCCAGGCCAGTGAAGCTCACACCAGAATGGGGAAGCCTGGTGACAGCAGGGTCCAAGTGACAAAGATAAACTGGGACAGCCTTTCCACTATGCTCCAGGCTACTCACTCCTACCACCAACCCCCCACCTCCCCCCCACCCCCGGGGTTTGCTCTCTTCTGCCCTCCTGAGGGCTGAGGAGAGGCTGCCCACCAAGCCAATCAGCTCAGGCTCCTGGACCAGGCGGGCAGTGATGACTGGGTGTTCATCATCCCTGAACTGGGGCCAGCACTCTGGGGCTGCCAGAACCAGAAGTGTGGAGTTCCCTGGCAACAACGCCTTTCAGGGGTGCTTCTTCCTAATAATAATAATAATAATAGCAGTAATAATGGTAATAACAGTAATGATAATGGCTAACTACTGAGTATTTACTAACTTACTATATTCCAAGTCCTGTTCCAAGAACTTTTTAGGTATTAACTCACTCAGTTCTCACAACAATCCAATAAAGTAAATACTATTATTATCCTCGTGTTTACAGATGAGGAAGCTGAGTCAGGAGAAGCTGGGTAAGTTGCCCAGCGTCACAAGTTTAACCTGTGGCAGAACCCGTATTCAAACCCAGCTGCGACCTGGCTCTAGAAGCTGTGCTCATCTCTGTAACACTGCTGTCCCTCAGGACACAGACCTCACTCAGGTCCTGTGATGTCTCCTCAATGCCTTTCCAACTTCTCCCTGGTCCCAGGGGTCAAGGACACAGTGCACTCATTCACCCACGCGCTCACTCACTCACTCACACATTCAGGTATCGATCACTGGGCTGGTTCTGGGGGTCCAAATTGAAGAAAATACAGTCTGTCCTCCTGGAGCTTATGGTTCTGGGGAGTCAGGCAGTTTAGTGTTCACGGAGGGGGTAAGCATAGGGGCTGCATTTCAGAGGCTGTGGAAGGCTTCTCCACGGAGGTCATTTCTAAAGTGGAAACTGACCAGAGAAGTCAGACAAGACAGAGGAGGACATCTCAGGCTAGAGCGCAAGGACAGAGAGGTCAAGCGTGCTTGCAGTGTGAACTGAGACCAGAAGGTTCAGCGTCGGGGGCGCAGAGGGTGGGGCGGCAGCAGTCAGAGGCCAGGGGTGGACTGAGGCCAGCAGGAGAGGGTCTCACAAGCCACTCCTCGGAGCCTGGCCTTTATCCAAATCCCTGAGCAGGGGGGACTTGAGGTCCGGTCAGGAGTTTAGAAAACGCTCTCCTGCTTTTAGGTAGAGGCCAGAGGCTGCCTGGGAGGCAGGTCTGGGGCAGAAGCCACTCATGAGGACACAGCAGTGGTCCAGGTGAGGGCGCCAGAGGGCTGGAGAGAAGCAGGTGGCTGTGAGCTTTAAAGTGGACTCCGTGGGATGCAGGGAGGTGGAAGGGGGTGGGGGAGGGGAGGTGCCAAGGATGAGCCCCCGGGAGTCGTGGATGGAGCGGGGTTGGGACATGGCCGCACCCACTGAGACAGAGGCAGGGAAAAGAGCAAAGAACTTCAGAGCCAGTGAACTCAAGTTTTGAGCACGCTGAGCTTGTGGCCTAAGAGCATCCAAGCAAGAGTCTTCTCCATGTAAGAAAAGCAGAGCCCCGTCCATTCAACAGGTCCCACCGCTGCAGGGGGGCAAAGAAGCACGGCTCCCTGCCGCCCCCCCCCCCACCACCACCACCACTCATATCCAGAGGACAGGGCCACAGACTCCGGAGCTCCATCCTGCCTGCTGGACTGGCAGAAGTTACGTGGCGGAGAGCCTGGTGGGGGCCCTGGGGGTGTGACTCGGGGTCCTCAGGGGACGCGGCCAGAGACGGACACTGCGCTAGAGGAGAGGGTCATTCCCGACCGAGGCCCCATGCTACTTCCACCTCCTCTCCCCTTCTCCCTGCCCTGCCACGCGGGTGGGCTGGGCTCTTAGTGCTTCCTCCTCCAGGGTCCGCAGGAGACGATCGTTAGCTGACATGGTCTCCCCCTGACCCCGCCCCCCGACTCTTCACTTCAGAGGCAGCGCGGAAGTGAGGCGAGCGTCTGAGGTCTCAGGTGAGCAGTCCCTGCCCGTCCACCTGGCACTTGCCCCTCTGCCAGCTGAGGTACAGGGCCCTGCAGCCCAGCAGGGGAGCCTTCGGTCCAGCCCTGGAGCCCCCAGGTGAGAGAAACAGTGCCCTGCCAAGGGCACCCACCCACGTGGCCTGTCTCTGGCAGCCCTAGAAGCAGTCTAGGGCTTCACTGGGGGAGGCCGGGAGTCGGGGCACCAGGCCCAGGTTCCCCATAAGGCAGAAAAGCCCAGGCTTTCCTCCAGGACTCAGAAATGACCCAGGCCTTCAAGGAGGCCAGGAGGTCTGGGGCTGACCAGTCCTCTCTCAACACCGACAACTCCACTGAGGCCCCGGGTAAGGGCCCTCCATCAACGGGAGACTCACCAGCTTCTGGAAGAGGTGGCCCATGGTGACCTGGCTGTCCCACTGCTGCACCTTGGGGCAGAGGTTGTCATAGAACTCCTTGTGGATCTCGTAAATGTCCTGGATCTTGTAGAAGATGGTCTCGATCTGTTGGATGGTGAGCACGGGCTGGGAGGTGGTGGCAGTGGCCTTCAGGGGTTTCATGGGCTGGGAGAGAAGAGGAAGAAAGTGCAGAGGCGAGAGGCAAATCAACCGGAGGGTCAGCAGGCCCAGGGCCCAGATCAGGCCCTCCTGCTGCTCGAGTTCTGCCCAGACAAGGCCACTGAGGCCAGGGCACCTGAAGCGTGGTTTGAATGGAGCAGCTGCTGTCACAGACCCCAACAAGCCACCCATTACTGTAAGAAGAGGGAGCCTGGTCCAGCAGCCCCACCAGGCCCGAGGGGTGGTGCCAGGACACATTTCTCCTACCCTGTATCCCCTGAGGGACCTCTGGTTCTCAGCCTGTACTGGGTTTGCTTGATGGTTTAACAGCGTCCATAGCTTTCTCCCACAATGGCCTCATGCTCTGAGTCATAAACTCCCTTGTCGTGCTGCAGTGGGAAGGAGGGTTGACTGGGAACTCAACCCCTTAGCGATTTCCTTCCAAGAAGCAGAACATGATTCTAGGACTTGGGGAACAGAGTTTCTAAGGGACCCAAACCAATCTCAGCTGCACTGATATCTTAAGTTCCCATCACTTAGTACAGAGAGAGTGAGCAGGTGGCACGCATGCCACTGTGCTACCTCCCGTACCCATGGCAGACATTGCTAAGCAGTCACAGTGATCTTTCTCACTGAGCCTTGTCGTAGCCTCAGCGTCTTTCTCAATGCCGAGATTGACATGCAAGATGAAGTGCAATATCCCTATCTGTCATCTCTGCTTATCTACACCAAGATGCTCCAAGGCCTGCTGGTGGAGAGGGTGAGGTGATAGACAGAAGCTCAGGACCACCCCCAGCACTTGCTGGGAGCTGAAGTCATCACCTTAAAGCACAACATTAAGGGAAAAGGAGGCTTGGATACATTTTCTTCAGTGTGATTTCTGTACGTTCTAAATCACCTCCAGTGAGTAAATATTAATTTTATAATCAGGAAAAAAAAAAGCTATTAAAATTCATCATTGAAACAAACAGTAAGTGATACTGAAGGATAAACAGCTCCTCCATGGTTGACCTCCCTTCAGCCCTAAAGCCCCCAAAGATGCCCAGATTGCATAGCAAAGGCCCTTCGGGGGAGAGGGTCTGGGAACCTGCCCCATAGAGAAGGCATGGGGGTGGGGAGGTGGGGGGGAGGGGTACGTTTACTTGAGAGAGAGAAGCCTGAGTCACACGTGGTTGGTGTTCTTCATCTACTGTGAAGATAAAGAGCTGTGTGGAAAGAGGCCTTGGACTTAGTCTGGGTCATTCTGGAGACCCAGGAGGCAGAAAGGAGAAGTTGCAGGCACAGGTATGGGCTCACTAGAGCCACCCCCCATTATCTCACAGGATTAGGTAGCGAGCTTTCGACAAGGCAAGCGTTCTAGCAAAGAATGGGTGACTCAATGCTGGACTGCAGGGAACACCTCCACTGAGGGAGGCCGAAGTTATCTCTGGCTCACGCTGAGAGAAGACCCCCAAGCTCGAGCCAGCCACAGCAGCCGGATGTCCAGCCAGGCTTCACTCTATCCTCCCATCTGTCTGTCCACAAGGGGAAGTCCCATCTACTTAAAAACCCAGACAGTGCTCTGACTTCTGGCTCCCCCGTCCTCCCAGCTCTAAAAAATCCAGACGTGATGATGAAGGCAGGAAAAAGCAGAAGTCCTCCTCTGACCCTCTCAGTGCTGGAACCAACGAGGCCTTAATGTCCAGCCCTTCGCTAGGAAAGCAGGCTGGGGTTCGACCTGGTGCAGGCCAGGCAGTGTGGGCCAGAGTCCCAATTCTGCCGCTTAACAGCTGTGGGCAAGTCACTTAGCATCTCTGGGCCTCAGCAGCCTTATTTGGGAACTGATGGGAAGATCAAAAGCCATAATTTATCTCAAATATTGAGTATGTGCCTGGCACATAGAGGGCAATCAATATATGTTAGCTGCTACTGTTATTACTATTTACCCCACAAATAATGCCCACGTAAGGCCAGACCAGGGGGTGTAGGGGGTATTCAGTGATTCACTAATCACTGCCCCCATGGAGCCTCCCACCTAGTAGGGGAGACAAAACACAAGGAAACAATCAAACACAAAATCACCCATAAGTGCAACGAAGGAAATAAGAAACGGATGTCCTGCTGAAGGACAAGAAAGAGACACTGACCTGAAATGGAAGCGTGGGGGCAAAGGGGACCGTAGTTCAGGCAGAGCTCCTCAACGCCTGGTCCCAAGGTGGGAATAGCTTGCGCAGAGAGAGGAGCTAGAAGCAAGCCAGGAGCCTGTGCTGCGAGCAAGGGGGTTGACGAACAGGGCCCTAAAGGAGGGCGGGAGGGGTGAGCAGAGGCCAGATCACCCAGGGGGAAGGAATGCGGCTCCTAAGCCCACGTAATGACCTGGCTCTCCCTGGAGGGATTGAAACAGGGGAGTGACAGGGTTCAATTTTCCCCTTTAGGAGATTATTTTTATGACTCATGCTCCTTGCTCTGGACAACGTTATTAATCTGTTTGGGTAAACTGGACCAACACAAATGAAACATTTTCGTGGACAAAGCAAGATACATTTATTACTCGACTTGGACTGTAAATACCAACCAACTGGCACAGCTCAGAGAGGGCTTCACAGAGGAGGTGATGGGAAAGGGCCTCAGAGGGAATATCAGAGTAAGTGGAGAGTTGGGGCCTAGGGAAGCATGCCAGGCATGGACACAGAGGGAACCGGGGCCAGGAGAAAGGAAGAATGTTTTCCCCACCCCAGGTGGGCAGCGACACTGAGCTCATGGCTCCCGATGTTCCGTGAAGGATACAGAGCCGGCCCTTGGGATCAGTCAGAGTTTATCCTTTTGACCTCTATCTACCCAGGTCTAGAGGAGGGTCCAAGTCACCGCAGAGTCCCTGTCCCAGCTGGGGTGCAATCCCCACCCGGGGGGGGTGGGAATAAAGGAAATAGGAGAGAACAATCCTGGGGAAGAAGGTTGGGGGGTGGGGGCGGTCAGGATTTCTCAGAAGCTGCTGGGAAAGCACTCAGGCCTCTGCAGGGACAAGAGACAACTGCTCTGCTTCCTCCTAAAGTCCCACTCTGTCTGCAAAAGGGGAAGCGCCGGTGCTCACCAGGGGCAGGTCACACGGACAGGGACTGCGCTTGGGGCATCAGGCCATTGGTTCTCAGGACAAGGTTGGGGGCCTTTGGGGGGAAGGGAAAGTGCTGGGTGCAGGCCCCCAGCTGGCCTGAGACCCTTGGAGGCAGTTATTTTTATCTGGTGAAGCCCTGAAAATAGGCCTCGGGCGGGGAGGGCAGCAGAAAGGCACAGGCAGCCCTGCCCTCCGGACAGAGCACACCAGCTACCCCTCCCTCTTCCCAGAATCCTGCAGCAGAGGACAGGGCGCCAGTTCCCCAGTTTGTTAGAGTTCACTCTGGCTCTGGGCGTCCCATGAAGTGCTCCTCAGGAAGGCGGGCCAGGCGGGTTCGAACTCCTTTCATGACTTCACGCTGTCATTTGTCTGTT
>RJWK010063836.1:0-12463 GCA_004363435.1 Platanista minor | reverse complement strand
AGAGTCTGTCATACAGAGTGAAGTAAGTCAGAGAGAGAAAGACAAATACCGTATGCTAACACATATATATGGAATCTAAGAAAAAAAGAAATGTTGTGAAGAAACTAGGGGCAAGACGGGAATAAAGACCCAGACCTACTAGAGAATGGACTTGAGGATATGGGGAGGGGGAGGGGTAAGCTGTGATAAAGTGAGAGAGTGGCATGGACATATATGTACACTACCAAACGTAAAATAGATAGCTAGTGGGAAGCAGCCACATAGCAGAGGGAGATCAGCTCGGTGCTTTGTGAACACCTGGATGGGTGGTATAGGGAGGGTGAGAGGGAGGGAGACGCAAGAGGGAGGTGATATGGGAGCATATGTATATGTATAATTGATTCACTTTGTTATGAAGCAGAAACTAACACCATTGTAAAGCAATTATACTCCAATAAAGATGTTAAAAAATTTTGATTATATGGTTACAAGTAAGAACTTTAAAAAAGATATTGAAAAAGAGACATATAATTTAGAATACTGAAAATATGTTGGCATACCCTTTTTCCTGTCCCTCTCCCCACAGGAGGATGACATTCAGCAGCTTGTCTAATGGTACAAAGCATTATTTCAATCAGAGCACTCTCTTGTCTGTCTGTTAGTGCTGAAAAAAAAATCAGAAAGTTAACCTATTTCTTTTCTTTATATGCCATTTATAATATTACATAACAGTTCCTTCTGCCTGTGACAGAATCTGACCTAATGTACTAAAGAAAATCCCATTACTATATCACAAAAAGGATCAGAACAAGTTAAACCTTCCTAAGCATTACAAATCTGTAAAACACTGCTCCATAATTTGAGAAATGAAAAGGTACAAAAAAATAAAATATAATAAAACAAAATGAAGAATATTGACAGCAACTACATCTTTCTACATAGCATAATATTCATGTGTATGAAAACAAAATTATTCAGACTTTGAATCATTATTTTAATGCTAAAAGATAAAGAAATGGAATAAGTAAACTCTATTTTCAAAATTATCTAGACAACAAAAATACCATAATTAAACAACATCCTTACCTTCCTCTCCACTAAGTGGCTCCTCCAGCAACAAGCTATTCATACATTCCCAGTCTTTCAGCAGCTCAGTAGCACAGTCCCACATGCTATCCACAAGGTACGCTGCATGCTCATGTAACTAAAATTTAAAAAGAGCAATGTGCTCTTAGACAAATATCATACTAGCCTTAAGCAAAAGAATGGAAGCTTTGTTGGCACCATGTGCAAACTCAAACAACAATTTGTTTTTTGAGGTCAAATGGAAGAAAGGACAGAGAAGAACTGCCTTAGCTTGCTATGTATAAGTAAACCCTGCTAGGTAGTAACATTTCTCACAATAATCGTTAAATCATTCACATGAAAATTATTTTTGAAGAGACTATATGCATACATATTTAGTACCTGACTCAATACATTCATCTTTCTGTATCTAAGGAGGATTGGTTCCAGAACCCCCCATCAGATTTTCCGAGGATGCTCAAGTTTCTTATATAAAATGGTGTAGTACCTGCACATAACCTACGCTCATCCTTCCATATACTTTAAATCTTCTCTAGATTACTTATAATACCTCATACAATGTAAATGCTATGTAAATAGTTGCCAGTATATGGCAAATTCAAGTTTTGCTTCTTGGAACTTTCTGGAATTTTTCAAAATATATTTTCAATCCACTATTGGTTGAATACCCTGTTGGCTGAATCCACAGATGCAGAACCCACAGATATGGGGGGCCAACTATATTACACGGGTGAACTACTCTCAGTTATAAAATATACTATAAATTTATTGTAACTTAATGGGAGTTGTAACGATTACTTAAAATACAAAATACATGATTACTTATCAATTCAATATATAACTAAATCATTTCTCTTCATTCTGTGAAGCTTAAAAAGGCCCTACAGCTTCCCAACTCATTTTACGGGACAAGCATCACCATGATACCGAAACCCATCAAAGACATTACAATTAAATATATATATATATACCAAAACCCTGCATGAACATGGAGGAAATGTTCTCAAAAAATTTGCAAACTAAAACCAGCAATATATAAAAAGGATAACAGATCATGACCAAGTAGGGGTTTATCCTAGGAATGCAAGGTTGATTCAACATTCAAAACAACAATCAACATAATTCATCACATTAATGTAATGAAAGATAAAATAATCATCTCAAGGGATGAAGAAAAAAGCATTGGACAGAATTCAACATCCATTCATGATAAAATGTCTCAGCACCCGCACACCTATGGATAATTAATCTTCGACAAAGGAGACAAGAATATACAATGGGGAAGAGACAGTCTCTTCAGCAAGTGGTGTTGGGAAAGCTGGAGAGCCACATGTAAATCAATGAAGCTAGAACACACCCTCACACCATACACAAAAATAAACTCAAAATGGCTTAAAGACTTAAATATAAGACAAGACACAATAAAAGTCCAAGAAAAGACAGGCAAAACATTCTGACATAAATCGCACCAATGTTTTCTTAGGTCAGTCTCCTAAGGCAATAGGAATAAAAGTAAAAATAAACAATGGGACCTAATCAAACTTATAAGCTTTTGCAAGCAAAGGAACCCATAAACAAAACAAAAAGACATCCTACAGACTGGGAGAAAATATTTGCAAATGATGCGACTGAAAAGGGCTTAACTTCCAAAATATACAAACAGTTCATACAACTCAATATCAAACAAACAACCCAATCAAAAAATGGGTGGAAGACCTAAATAGACATTTCTCCAAAGAAGACATACAGATGGCCAATAGGCACATGAAAAGATGCTCATCATCACTAATTATTAGAGAAATGCAAATCAAAACTACAATGAGGTATCCCCTCACATCAGTAAGAATGGCCATCATTAAAAAGTCTACAAATAATAAATGCTGGAGAGGGTGGGGAGAAAAGGGATCCCTCTTAACACTGTTGGTGGGAATGTAAACTGGCGCAGCCACTATGGAAAACAGTATGGAGGTTCCTCAAAAGACTAAAAATAAAGTTGCCATATGATCCAGCAATTCCACTCCTGGGCATATACCCAGACAAAACTATAATTTGAAAAGATACATGCACCCCTATGTTCATAGCAGCACTAGTTACAATAGCAAAGACATGGAAACAACCTAAATGTCCATTGACAGATGAATGGATAAAGAAGATGTGGCACATATATACAATGGAATATTACTCAGACATAAAAAGAAACTAAACTGAATTATTTGTAGTGAGGTAGATGGACCTAGAGTCTGTTATACAGAGTGAAGTAAGTCAGAAAGAGAAAAACAAATACCGTATGCTAACACATATATACAGAATCTAAAAAGAAAACAAAAAACAAAAGATCACGAAGAACCTAGGGGCAGGATGGGAGTAAAGACACAGACCTACCAGAGAATGGACTTGAGGACATGAGGAGGGGAAAGGGTAAGCTGGGACAAAGTGAGAGAGTGGCATGGACATATATACACTACCAAATGTAAAACCGATAGCTAGTGGGAAGCAGCCACATGGCACAGGGAATCAGCTCGATGCTTTGTGACCATGTAGAGGGAGTGTGATAGGGAGGGTGAGAGGGAGAGAGATGCAAGAGGGAAGAGATATGGGGATACATGTATAGCTGATTCACTTTGCTATGAAGCAGAAACTAACACACTATTGTAAAGCAATTATACTCCAATAAAGATGTTAAAGAAAAAAAAGACTCCATGCTTCCACTGCAGGGGGCATGGGTTCAACCCCTGGTCAGGAAACTAAGATCCTGCATGCCCTGCGGGGCGACCCCCCACCAGAAAAGAAAGGTGTGTGTGTGTGTGTGTGTGTGTGTGTGTGTGTGTGTGTGTACACACATACATACAATGGAATATTACTCAGTCACAAAAAAGAATGAAATAACACCATTTGCAGCAACATGGATGGACCTAGAGATGATCATACTAAGCGAAGTCAGTCAGAAAGAGAAAGACAAATACCATATGATATCACTTATATGTGGAATCTAAAATATGACACAAATGAACATATCTATGAAACAAAAACAGACTTACAGATATAGAGAACAGACCTGTGGTTGCCAAGGGGGAGGGGAGGTGGGAGAGGGAAGGACTGGGAGTCTGGGATATTAGCAGATGCAAACTATTATGTATAAAATGGATAAACAAGGTCCTAGTACAGCAAGGGAACTATATTCAGTATCCTGTGATAAACCATAACAAAAAATATGAAAAAGAATATACAGGGCTTCCCTGGTGGCGCAGTGGTTGAGAGTCTGCCTGCCGATGCAGGGGACACGGGTTTGTGCCCTGGTCCAGGAAGATCCCACATGCTGCAGAGCAGCTGGGCCCATGAGCCATGGCCGCTGAGCCTGCGCTCCACAACGGGAGAGGCCACAACAGTGAGAGGCCCGCGTACCGCAAAAAAAAAAAAGAATATACATATGTATAACTGAGTCACTTTGCTGTGGAGCAGAAATTAAACATAACACTGTACATCAACTATATTTCAATAAAATTAAGAAAAAACTTCTCAGCAAAAAAAGGTATAGGAGGAAACATCCTCAATATAATAAATAGCTACACAACACCTATAGCTAACAACGTAATTAATGTTGAAATATTGGATGCTTTTCCCCTAAGATCAGGAACAATCCAAAGCTATCCACTCTCCCCACTTCTATTCCAACATTCTACTGGATGCCCTAGCCAGTACAATAGGCTGGGGAAAAAATGGCATAAATGTAGGAAAGGAAGAAGTAAAATCATCATTATTTGCAAATGACTTGATTGTATATTATAGAAAATACTAAGAATTTTATTTAAAACTTACTTTAAAAAGTGAATTTAGCAAAATTGCAGATAAGAGGTCAATATGCAAAAATCAACTGTATTTCTATATATAGAAACAATTAGAAAATCTAATTAAAAGGCCCTAACACTGATTAAATAATACACATATACTAAAAATGTATGTTGGGCCCTCTCAAATTCTGGTGAACAGGTAGGTTTTCAACCTAAGGGAGACCTAAAAGAGCTGATGTTAAATGTAAATCTGTATCTGCAACAACAATAATAATCACAGGTACCAAATATTGAGAACTAACAAAATGCTAAGTTTTATATGGATTATCTCAGCGTTATCTAAGAAATTATTATCCACATTTTTACAAGGAAAATGGGCTTAGAAAGATTAAGTAACTGAATCAAGGTTATACAAATAAGTAGGGAAGCCCAATCGGTAATCAGGTCTTTTTGGCTCCAAAATTCATGCTCTTAGCACTACATATAAATACACTATTTGAGTATCTTACTAACACAGAAAAAAATTTTTTTGGTGTGGAATTGGTAGAACTCTATTTCATCCAACACTCACTGTGATATTTGGAAGATTTTAAGATTTACATCATTTGAACCCCACCTCCAAATTGTTTTGAACATAAGTATAACATGAACATCAACTAACCTCACTTTCCAGAAAGAAAAAAACCAATGTCTTAACAAGGTTGGCATTTGGACCTTGTCGTCCTCTTCTTTTCATCATTCCATCCTCCTCTGGATCTCGACGACTGAAGAGCCTATGATAAATGCAAAATACTTACTTTTAAAACAAACAAAAATTTCCTAATTAAAAAAAAACTGTCTGAATTCCATATTTAAGCATTTAACAAAGGAGTACATGGGAGCTGGGTAGGTACAGTATTTTCCAACTTTATACTAAGTAATTGCTATAAACCTTTTTCATTTCACACTTGGTGGTACTTCTAAATCCTTTTAAATTAACTTCTCAAGTTAGTTGCATTGTGAATTATTTCTTTTTAAAACCCTTACTGCATTTTAAGTAAGCAATTCTTTTTATAAAAGTATCACAATGACTAACCTATACCATTTATGCACATAAATCTATGATAAACATTCTTCTCTTTAAAAATGACATGTCTTTTCCTTCTATCCTTTGACTAACCTATACCATTATGCACATAAATCTATGATAAACATTCTTCTCTTTAAAAATAACATGTCTTGGGCTTCCCTGGTGGCGCAGTGGTTGAGTCCGCCTGCCGATGCAGGGGACACGGGTTCGTGCCCCGGTCTGGGAAGATCCCACATGCTGCGGAGCGACTGGGCCCGTGAGCCATGGCCGCTGGGCCTGCGCGTCCGGAGCCTGTGCTCTGCAACGGGAGAGGCCGCAGCGGTGAGAGGCCCGCGTATCGCAAAAAAAAAAAAAAAAAAGAAAGAAAAAAAAAATGACATGTCTTTTCCTTCTATCCTTCTTGCACAATTTATCCCAAAGTCTGAACTTAGTGGCCTCATTCTACAAGTATCATGATCACTCTTCCTTATAAACAACAAAAGTTATCACTGGATAACAATGAATAGAAAACTGTAGTGTAAATGTTTTACATCATGTACTCGTTCTAATAAATGCTTCACCCCAAATGAGCATTTTAATAAAATCTTTAAGATTTTACAATCTTAAAATCTTACAGTTTAGTCCAAGTAGTTCAAATGGTTCTCTTTAAAAGCCATTACATAACATTTGCTAAATGTTTTCGGTGATTAGATATTCACACTGCTATCTATACTACCTAATCTGAGGTGTTAAACAGCAACATAAAAGTAAAGAGACTAAAGGATTCTTGTGGTTCTTATAGCAAACTGTTATCAAAGTACTCGAAGTAAAAACCTTTTATTATTTTGAAAAATATTTTTTGTAACGTAAAAATAGGCTTAAGACCGGTAATGAATAATTTTTAATAAGTTATATTTATATATATTTTAATATGAATTATACATAATAAATTACTTCCATTAAAGTATACTTTAGACAAATGAACAACAGAAATACAGATTTACTTTTTGTAGAGAAATTCTCCAGCTGCTACTGCTACTGGCCGATGAGCTGAATAAACCAGATGATAGACATTTTCACAATCTTCTGCAGTAAGAACTTCTTCACTACTCCTAAAAAGAAATAAGCAATTAGCAGTTTTCAAAGTAATGTTGTAATTTTAACCATACTGATTACAAAAATTCATATTCACACATTAAAAAAGTACACTTTCACTTTTAAACTTGTGTTTAAAAAAAAAAAACCTTCATTAAGAACTTCTGTTGAAAGAAGAAATCAACCTTATTTGATTATCGTCTATCAGTAAAAGCATCCCCTGACAAAACAGGTGAGTATTTTGCTAACACCTAAGATCAGTGGGAGGTAAAATTAGAGTGAATACCGAGTATAATGAAACATATACTAAGAGAAATAACAATGTGACAAATATGCTAAAGGGAAATGAAGACAAAATAATATAAACTAACGTAGGAAAAAAAGTGGTGGTATGCTAAGAGCTTAGAGTTAATAATCACAGAGAACATTTTGCATGTATTTCATAGTAATATTAAGGCAAGAGATAATATTGCAACATTAAAATATACTAACACCCCAGTTATCTCACAATGAAGAATAATACTTCATTCACCATGTACTAAACACCATATAAGGCAATGCAAAAGCATTTTAGCAAATAATTAAAATTTAAGTGCCAAAGACCTTTACAATGTATCATTAAAAAAATCTTACTAAAATGCAGTGCTCATTTTACTGACCTTATTTTAAAAGGACAAAATAAACCTAACAAAATCTTGGTAAATCAAAGTCATTATTAGGCCCATCAACCACAGTACCCCAGGGTAAACCTTGTTGGGTGCTTCCATAGTGGGACTCTGCGTTTGAAGTCCTGACCTCTGGCACCTCTTTCCCTCCTAATATGCTTTTAGTCTACAGTGAGATAAACAATCTAGGTTTTTACCACTATATGTAAATTAGGAATCATAGGACCACCATCAGAGAAAAAAGCCTAAGGATAGTACATGGTTAGTTCAGGAGCTCAGATCCTTTTTGGTTTTCTGCTGTGCACAAGGTTTCCAGAAGTCTGATGTCTAAGGAAGTATTACTTCTTTTTGAGAAAAATGAAACCAAAATGTTAAAAGTTTCAAAAGCACTTTAAATTAACTTGATGTGTAATACTGGATCGTTTTTGGAAAAACCACTTGTGCCATCTTATAATAAAATATATACATATACATATATATTGAATCAAATCAGTGAAACTATAGTAAATGTGTAGTAGTTCACTCATTTTAACCAATAAGAAATGTTCCTGACAAGTTTCAGTTATTAGGTTATATACATGGCTGAATCAACAAAAATGGCCATTACCCTTCATTAAAATACCAGAAACAACAAAAAAAGATGCCCACAGGGTATTACGGAGGAAGAGGGGAGAAGCTGTAGAAATATAAGTAGGATACTATTATTTTCTTATTTACTTCAGGATTCTTTCAATATTTTCATAACATGTGCATATAATAATTTATAATTTTTAAATCCAATTAAAAATTAAAGAAAAATGCAATTGTTAGGACTGCTCAAAATCCCCCCAGTTAAGTGAATTCTCAGAAAATGTCAGTGTATCTAGAGCTGCCTTCTTTTTTTTCTGATTTTTTTAAATTGGAGTATAGATTTACTATGTTGTGTTAGTTTCAGGTGTACAGCAAAGCGATTTAGTTATACATATACATATATCTATTCTTTTTCAGATTCTTTTCCCATATAGGTTATTACAGAGTAGTGAGCAAAGTTCCCTGTGCTATACAGTATGTCCTTGTTGATTATCTATTTTATATATAGTAGTGTGTATATATTAATCCCAACCACCTAATTTAAATTTTGAGGTAGAGCTGCCTTCTTTTTAATGACTACAATGCAGTCCATTTCATATAAATGGGGTTAACAACCATGCTCCTCACACAGGACTGCTGCATTAAATGAGATAACCCCTATGAGGTGCTTCTATTAGTTATTATATATAAATTTAATTCTTCCTCTATTAATAATCATCTATAATATTTCCAAAATTCTATTACAAATAGTACTATGTTAGAGAATGTAGGTATGAATAGATACTGCCAAGCTTTGCTCCAAAGAGGTTATACCAATTCATAGTCCCATCAATAATGTATAAGGGTCTGTTTTTGCATAGCCTTACCAACATAGTGTATTACCAAACACATTTTGTATCTTTGTCAAGAAATAGGTAAAAGATGGTCTCATTTTAATATACATGTCTCTAACTACAGCTTAACATCTTTTCATATGTTTAAATTTTTATTTTATTTTCTGTCAATGATGTGGTTCCTAACTTTTGACTCTTTTCCTATTGGGTTTCTGTTCTTTTTATTGATTTATTGAAAGTGACTCCTATGATGCAACTATTTTGCCCAGTCTGTCATTTGTTTTCTGAGTTTGTTTATATTTTATGTCATATACACATTTCTAGTTTCTTTTCTTCTAGTTTTTCATGTAGTTAAAATTCAGTATTTTTTTTTAATGTCTAGGTTTTATGTCATGCTCAGAAAGACATTGCTCAGTTTACATATAAAATATAAATGTTTAATCTTCCCCTAAGTTTTCATCTAGCACTTTAATGGTCTCATTTATCTACATTTAAACATTTCATCCACCTGGAAATCATTTCTATATAAGGTCGAAATATGAATCCAATTTAATTTCCCCCAAAATAGAACCTAAGTGTCACAAAACCATTTATTTTCTGATAGGAAATAACCCTTACCCTACACTAGGTTCCTGGATGCATTTAAGTTTGTCTCTATTCTTTATTCTGTGCCATTGATTTCTGTCTATTCACATACCAGTGCCAAAATTTAAAAGTTACTATGGTAGGGGGAGGGAGGGATAAATTAGGAGTTTGGGATTAACATATACACACTGCTATGTATAAAATAGATAACCAGCAAGGACCTACTATATATATGTATAACCGAAACACTTTGCTGTACACCTGAAATTAACACAACACTGTAAATCAACTATACTTCAATTTTTAAGTTAATAATAATAATAAAAGTTACTGTGGTTTTACAATATGACTTAAAATCATACTGGGTAGTCGTCTCTCATTAGTTTTTATCAGAATTTTGCTGGCTACTCTTACATGATGACTTTCCCACACATATGAGTATCAGAATTAGCATGCTATAATTTCTTTTTGAAAAGGCCCTTTTGCAATTATTTGGATCATGTTAACAACCTAAATGTCCATTGATAGATGAATGAATAAATAAAATGTGTTATACATACAATGGAATATACTGGGTCTGAAAAAGGAATAAAATTCTGATACATAACCTAACATGGATGAACTCTGAAGACATTATGCTAAGTGAAATAAGCCTGCTACCAAAGGGCAAATATTGTATAATTCCACTTATATGAGGTACCTAAAATAATCAAATTCAGAGATGAAGAGTAGACAATATGACTTAAAATCACACTTGGCAGTCGTCTACAGAGTATCAGTATGGGAAGATAAAAAAGGTTTTGGAGATGGATAATGGTGATGGCTGCACAACAGTTATGAACGTACTTAATTCCACTGATCTGTACTCTTAAATATGTTTAAATGGTAAATCTTATATATATCATCACACCTTTTTAAAAAGAAAAAAAGTGAATTCCATCACTTTTACAGTTTAACATAATAGAATATGTTTTAAATTCAGATTGTTTACAGATAAGTTTCAGTAAATAGTAATTTCTAAAAGTGTGACAAGGGACTTCCCTGGTGGTCCAGTGGTAAAGAATCTGCCTTACGATGCAGGGGACACAGGTTTAATCCCTGGTCAGGGAACTAAGATCCCACATGCCAAGGGGCAACGAGCACACCACAACTACTGAGCTCTCGCACCTCAACTAGAGCCCGTGTGCCGCAAACTACAGAGCCCATGCACTCTGGAACCCGTGCGCCACAACTACAGAGCCCACGTGCCCTGCAGCCTGCGCATCACAACTAGAGAGAGAAAACCCGCACGCCACAATTAAAGAGAAGCCCACGCACTGCAACGAAAGATCCCACATGCCTCAACGAAGATCCTGCATGCCACAACTAAGACCCAACACAGCCAAAAATAAATAAGATAGTCAATAAAATCTTAAAAAAATAGTGTGACAAAATATGATAGGCATATTTAACCCATTCAAGTGTTTAACTTTATTTCAAGAGCATCTAGAGACAGTAAAATTGAAAGGAAACTAGTCAAGAGAATGAGAACACATGAATTCCTAGCTCAGAATTTTCTAGTCCAATGGTTCTCTCTTCCTGTTTTCTCAACTTTACATGAAAAAATTAAACTTCTTGCTGTAAAACCCCAAGTTATTAAAATTTAGATCTAGATAAATTTAAACCAAGTATTCTAATGTATTATTTAGATAACTAGACATTAGCAATATGCAATAAATACATACTTACTGTTGGACTTCCCTGGTGGTCCAGTGGTTAAGACTCCGCACTACCAATGCAGGGAGCCCAGGTTTGATCCCTAGTCAGGGAACTAGATCCCATATTCATGTTACAACTAAGAGCCCGCATGCCACAACTAAAAGATCCCACATGCCGCAACTAAGACCCAGGGCAGCCAAATAAATAAATAAATAAATAAATATTTTAAAAATACTTACTGTAAAACAAGAGTGAGTAATTTTATTGCTTGTACTGCAACATCATATTCTTTGTCAAGGGTCATAGACACAATTCTATCCTAAGGACAAAAATAATTAAAATATTCTTAAAGGGAAAGCCAGAAAAAATACTTTCAAATAACAGGTAATTTTTAAATACTTGAGTAATACTAACCTTGAACCGACTGGTAAATAGCTCCAGTTTGGAATTAAGCTCTTTGTTATAATAAAGCCCTTGTAGAGCAGTGAGACATTTGAGTCTTACCTCACCTTGCTGAATGAAACAAGAGGAGAAAATGCATTAAAACTCTGCATATTTTCAACCTGAACATTAAAGATACTTACAATATTTTCTACTTTAAATATGTTCTATACAATAGCATTTCTTCAGAAACTCTCATCTTTGATAATGCAAAAATAGGAATCAATACATAAACATTTAAAACTAAATACCTTTGGGGTTACTACTGCTGTAGGTCAAATGAAAATTTTTTTATTTTTTAATTTTTTTTGCGGTACGCAGGCCTCTCACTGTTGTGGCCTCTCCCGCTGTGGAGCACAGGCTCCGGACACGCAGGCTCAGCGGCCATGGCTCACGGGCCCAGCCGCTCCACGGCATGTGGGATCTTCCCGGACCGGGGCACGAACCCATGTCCCCTAAATCGGCAGGCGGACTCTCAACCACTGCGCCACCAGGGAAGCCCCAAATGAAAAATTTTTCAGAGCAATACTGTTGTGAAAGACGATAGTAGCATATTTCACAGTAAGTTTTCCTTTACAGAAAGTAATATTTGTAAGGAATATATACAAAGAACTTCAAGGCTTGTGAAGAGGCAGACTAAGAGAAAGGTAGATTAATTAAAAAAAAATAAAAAAG
>RJWK010063835.1:0-12463 GCA_004363435.1 Platanista minor | reverse complement strand
ATGTTCCCATATCTCCTCCCTCTTGCGTCTCCCTCCCTCCCACCCTCCCCATCCCACCCATCCAGGTGGTCACAAAGCACCGAGCTGAGCTCCCTGTGCTATGCGGCTGCTTCCCACTAGCTCTCTATTTTACGTTTGGTAGTGTACCTATGTCCATGCCACTCTCTCACTTTATCACAGCTTACCCCTCCCCCTCCCCATATCCTCAAGTCCATTCTCTAAGAGGTCTGTGTCTTTACTTCCATCTTGTCCCTAGGTTCTTCACGACATTTCTTTTTTTCTTAGATTCCATATATATGTGTTAGCATACGGTATTTGTCTTTCTCTTTCTGACTTACTTCACTCTGTATGACAGACGCTAGGTCCATCCACCTCACTACAAGTAACTCCATTTCGTTTCTTTTTATCCTGAGTAATATTCCATTGTATATATGTGCCACATCTTCTTTATCCATTCATCCGATGATGGACTCTTAGGTTGTTTCCATCTCCTGGCTATTGTAAATAGAGCTGCAATGAACATTTTGGTACATGACTCTTTCTGAATTATGGTTTTCTCAGGATATATGCCGGGTAGGGGGATTGCTGGGTCACATGGTAGTTCTATTTGTAGTTTTTTACGGAACCTCCATACTGTTCTCCATAGTGGCTGTACCAATTCACGTGCCCACCAGCAGTGCAAGAGTGTTCCCTTTTCTCCACACCCTCTCCAGCATTTATTGTCTCTAGATTTTTTGATGATGGCCATTCTGACCGGTGTGAGGTGATATCTCATTGTCGCCTTGATTTGCATTTCTCTAATGATGAATGATGTTGAGCATGCTTTCACGTGTTTGTTGGCAGCCTGTATATCTTCTTTGGAGAAAGGTCCGTTTAGGTCTTCTGCCCATTTTTGGACTGGGTTGTTTGTTTTTTTGTTATTGAGCTGCATGAGCTGCTTGTAAATTCTGGAGATTAATCCTTTGTCAGTTGCTTCATTTGCAAATATTTTCTCCGTACTGGTCTTTGAATGCATCAGCTCTTGCCTCGCTCATGCTCTGTGTGTACGTGTGCACATGTCTCTATCTGCCTGCATATGTACACACAAACCCATCACTGAAGGTCACGGGTTATGTAAGGTGCTAACATCAGGGGAAGCTGGATCAAGGGTGTGTGGGCATTCTCTGTACTCCCTTTGCGACTTTTTTGGTAAATCTAAAATTATGCCGTAATAAAGAGGTTTTTTTTAAAAAAAAAAAAATTTATCAGCTCTTCCGCAGGGTTAGGCATCTCGAGTCTTTTTCCCGTCACAGCTTTTCCCTGTCTGTAATGTCCTTAGTCTTCTTTTGTCTTCCTCTACGTTAGGTGAAAACTCGCACTCATCCTTCAAGACCCATCTCCTCTCTATCTTCCCTGGCTTCCCTAGGAAATATTATTTCTCCTTTGCTACTTCCATAGATCTGTATCCTCTCTTCCATTAGATGTCCTGTATGTTTCTGTTTTCAGCTTCACATCTACTCTTTCCATCCTCTCCACCCGGCTAGTTGCCTGAGCAGTCAGGCTGAATGGATACCATTTCTTGATCTCTGGCTTCTGATCAGGTTTGGGAATTATCAGGAGAAGAGAGGGGAAAAAGGAGAATAAATGCGGGCTCTTTATTCCCCTAGTTTCCTTTCTGTGGATTTTTCCCTGGCCTGGTTGCTTCCCACAGCAAAGGTCTGATATTCTGGTAAATGGTTAACAACCAGCGTGGGGGTTGAGGAAGCCCTGACTTGTAGTGTTTGCCCACTTCTGTGGTGTAAATAGTCCCACCGCGGCCGATTTCAAGCAATGTACCTTACGCAGTGTGGAGCTGGAAAGAAATGTACACTGTCAGTTCTCTGGAGCTGGCTTGAGCAAGCACCCACACCCCGCTGTTGCATTCTTTCCTTCCAGGAAGTTGTATTTGCTCCTCCTCTAGCCCGTCACGCTCAGAACAAGGGCTGTGTCCCCCAGTTTTCAGCCCTGGGACACTGCACTATCTCCTGTGGTTTTCCATACTATACCCATACTTTGGAAATCGTCCCTTTATTAGACCCTCTTCAAATTATCCAATTTGAGATACCATCTGTTTCCTGATGAGATCCCAATTGATTCACCAAGTTATACTGTGTGGAAATGAGTCATTTAGAAATCTTTTCTCCTCCTGTATTATAAATGCCTAGAGTGCAGGGATGATGATTTATTAATTTCTGTATCTCCAACACCTAGCCAGTGGAGAGGGTGGGAAGGACAAGAAGAAGGAAGTAAGTTTTGTTGAGTACCTACTATGCACTAGATATTCTATCAAATTCTTTAGAAATGTTCTCTCTTTAATCTTAACAAATGAAATTAATTTTATGCACTGTCATCCTAGGCATTTACAGACAAGGAAATTGAGGCTCAGAGAGGTTAGGTAACTGCTCCAAAGTTACACAGTTAGGAAGTAGCTGAATTAGGATTTGAACCTGAGTGTCTGGCTCTAAAACCTATTCTTTTTGCACTATTGCCTCAATTTATTTTTAGCAGATGGATGGATGTTTTTGTCAATGGAAAAGGTAGAGTGAATGCCATTAGCGATGCCCGATAAGAGGAATCTTCAAGTGGGAGGGAGATGGGAATTGGCTTCCTTCTGTTCCTAGGAACGAAGTTTCTAGCAGTCTAATAGTTTATGAAATGTAAACTGTCCATGTGTAAGCATTCCCTTTGAACAGGGTATTTTAGAGAACAAAAAGCAATTCATATATCAGTTGTAAATCTGGCAGATATTTTCATTAGTAGCTTAACAATTCGATATCTTACAATAGTGCTGGGCAGCTTGCTCCTTAAGGTCTAAAATGAGCTTCATACTCTGAGAAGAGGAAAACCATGTCTGTTTAATTTTGACTTAAATGGTGGTGGGAAACTGCAAACGTGATCAGTTTAAGAGAAATTTTATAAAAGAAAATACTTAGATCATCCTAACATCTCAAATTTTGTGCTGTAATCTTTCCATCTCGAAGATACTGGTGACTTTAGTAAAGCCTTGGAAAGATCTGTGGGAGGTCTGCTTTAAAGAAACATCTATAATATATTTCTGCTCTCTTAAAAGGGCTGATAGCAACTAGTATTTTGTTTTAATAATGAAAAACATTTGCTGGAAAAACTGAAGCTTGTTTTGGCAATTTCAGCCTAAGATACCATGAAAAGGAACCCAGTAGATCTAATGGACCCGTTAGAAACCTGAGTGAGAAAATCTGAGTCTTGCTCTGACTTGGTCACTTGCCTAGTTTTATAATTATAGTTAAGCCACTTAAATGTTCTGTGCCTCAGTCTCCTTATACGTGCAATGGGTAGTTAGATTAGATGTAGACTAAATTATCTTCCTAGCTCAAACAAATTTATAAAATGCTTACGAAATTTTTCTTTTTAGTAAAGCCATTGCAATTTTTCTACATTTATTAGCTACCAGGTTTATTCCAATTTTATTATTTTTTGTTATAGTAATAATTTCATTATTGAGTCATTTCCCCCTAATTATCTGTCATCTATTTACCATCTACCTATATATCTATATCCACTAAGGAGAAAAGCTGTTCAATGTCCAATATGAGGGTAAAAAATAGAAAACAATCCTTACATTATAGCTCTGTGTAACCTTCTATTCCCTAACATATATTTTGTATCTGTGTGTGTGTGTGCACTTTTGTATACACACACACACACACACACACACACACACACAGATACACACACACAGAGTTATGTCCTGGTAAATGTTTATCAATCAGCTCTCCTGGGAAAAAAATAAGCTCTGATTTAGGATTTACCAGTTTCTGTGGTGTAACTGTTCACAGGATAGCCAGTTTCAAGTTATCCATAGTAAGTTGCTGAATGTGAAGGTGAGAAAAGCTGCACAAAATTGGCTCTTGCAGGCTGGTACAAGCTGGCTCCAGCATGCCTCTGAATGTAAGCAGTCTGTGGGGTGCTAACTGCTCTCTACCTATTATAACATATACTTTGAGAACTGAAAACTAAACGTAAAACTAACCTATACAAAGCTTGAGTTTTTTCTTTGATTTCTGTTCATTGTGATCTTTACCTTAAATTATTCTTAATAGCTCTCTCCCTCACCCTCATACCAAATGCATGACATACAAGCACGTATATGCTTACACACCCATTGTTTTGATGATGTCTATGCATTATGTAATAATGTATAAGTAGACAGTACTAACTAATTGTGCAATTTTTTTTTCTTCCCAAGTCATCTGTCTTTTCAAATTTAAAGTTGAAAGAGCTTCCTTAAAAAAAAAAACTGTATTTCTGAATGGTTCTAAGCTTTTAAGCCCTTCCTAATGAATGTGTCTGTATTTGTACCCAAGATTTTCAATGATTAGTTATTTCTCAAAGGAGTTAGGGCTGGAAACACCCCCAGCTATTAGATCATCAAGTCTGGGAATGCTATAAATTTGATATACTCAGAAATCCAAAAAGCTTCACACAGTAATTGGGTATTTAGTCAATCACAGAAAGTCTACAATGCGTTGACTGTTGACTGAATGATGAGCATCAAACATAGAGTGTAATTAACACAGACAGAAGCTTACTGCCAACAACAGTTTGAAACAATTTTAGTTCTCTATTTCCTGCCAACTTTGATATGTAAAGAACCCTTCATAGCATGATTGAGAAAATTTGTTGTTGCCTGGGGCATTCAGTTTGTACTCCCCAGAGCCTCCAGAATAGTGGCTTTCACAGGGTGGGAACTTAATGGGTTTTTGTTGGATTGAACCAGATCTATATTTTTTAAATTGATCCTCAGACACCACAATTCTTGTTAGTAAATTCTCATTGAATTTCATGAACCAGTGGTAACATAGTCTTAGTGCTCTTATGTAGTTAGTGAGCCTTTGCTAAGCTAGTGAACGTTTTCCAAAGGAGAAAAGACAGTGATGGATACAGATCTTATTCAGTCCTAGGAAAACTTTTACAAAAATTGTTATTGGGAATTTGAAGTGTGTGCTGATCCAAGAACTGATCTGTGCTGATCAAATGTGCAAAAAGGAATATCACCTCCAAGTTACCCATTAATAATTTATCTGCTAAAACTGGAACCATGTTTGCCTTGATGCTTTGCTGAGTCCTGGGCAATCAGCTTGAATTTTGAGCTGAGAGCTAGTTGTGACCGGACTTGGAAAAGAGTATATGCCTGACTGAGCTGCAGGTATAGATGTGTGTGTGTGTATGTGAGTGTGTGTGTGTGTGTGTGTGTGTGTGTGTGTGTGTGTGTATGTGTGTGTGTGAGAGAGAGAGAGAGAGAGGTCAAACATTAAAAATGTGTATCATTTATCCACATTGATAGAGATAATTGTCAGAACATAACAATTATCTATAGCCCTTGATTGTCTTTAGGCCACAGTTCAAATCCAGGAGCTGCCTCACCTCTTGCCACTTCCTTCCTTCCACCCACAAATCAGTCATGCTGAACTACTTGCAGATCCTCAAGGCAGTCAGGCTTCTGACACCTCTGTGCCACACAGAATGCCCTATCAAGCAGTAGTTGCCTCTTCCCATCCTGACACTTTCCCTCCACACTTAACTCAGCTTGTTTATGCCTTTAACTCCTTCTAAACCCATTTCAGACATCTTTTCCTCAGGATGTCACCCTACTCTGCATTGAGTGCCCACCTTTCAAGGTTGATTGCAAGCAGTCATACATGTATCAGTGTCTATCACACTGCCTGTCTGTCTCTCCTGCAGACTGTATGTTCTTGAGGAAGAGATTGACGCTTATTTCCAGGACCTAGCACAGCCTTGGCAAATAGTATGTACTCTTTAATGTTGAGTATTCCAATATACAAATAACTAAAATTAATAAACAACTGATGTATCAGTTGAGTATTCATCTATTCAGTCTTGGACTGCTTTTGTCAATCAGGATTTTTTATTGTAACAGAAACACAACTCAAAGTCACTTAAGGAAAACCGGGAATTTACCATTTCAAATAACTGAGATTCCAAAAAGTGGTGCTAATGATGTGCATATTGGATTCAGGTCTCAGATGATGTCATTAGAAATTTCTCTCTTCCCACGTCTATTTCTTTTTTCCTCTGGGGTGTTTTATCTAGCAAGCTCTCTCCATTGGAAAAGATGGTCCTCATACCTCTAGGTTTACATAGCTTAATACAGCTCACAGTTTCAGAAGGATACTGAGTATTTACACCAATCCACCGAAAATGACTATGCTTGGCTCTCTGGGTTCCACATTCACCCTTGGACCAAATTTTACCGAGTCTAAGCTCTTACTGCTCACCACACGACAGGCCAATAAATTAAGAGATGAGGTGTTAGGGCAAGGAATAGCGACTTTATTAGGAAAGACAGCAAGACGGAGAATATCGTGGACTAGTGTCCCAAAGAACCATCTTACCCAAGTTAGAATTCAGGCTTCTTTTATACTGAAAGGAGAGGGACTGTGGCTGGTTGTTGCGAACTTCTTGGTGCCAGCCAGACTCTGGAGGTGATGTGATAATCCTTTGTTCTTGTAGCTGTCCCCCTAGGTCTGGTCACAAAGTTCCTGCAAACCTCCAGCAAGACAAATGTTATTCTTTTTATCTCTATCTGCATGAAAAGTATTGTACTTTTAAAGGTCAAGCCTGGCAATTAGAGCCTTGAGAAAGGGCTATTATGTATATTTCAGGCTCTAGGCAACATTCTTTTACAAAGGTGCAGAGCCAGCATGACTAAGCACAGGCAACAGAACAAACACAAAGGTTAGAGCTAAAGGAACAGATCCAGTATGTCAGGTTTGTTCTTCTCTGTTACACAACCACTGTGCCCAGGGTGATAGGGCATTGTGAGCGGTCGGTCGTGTGCTTAGGTCATCTGCAAGCTCCTGTGGAAGGTAGAACTCCTTGACAAAGGAAATGATATGGGAAGTCAAAAATATAACAGGTATCTCTGCACTGTGGTTGATTTTGCAGTATGATCAACCAATATGTATTTTTAAAAGTCGCCGTGGGTCCAGGCTAATTTAACTACTTTATGCATCTTTTCTAGGCCCACTGAGATGCACCAAGACTGACAGAAAAGGAATGTCTGAAGGATGCTATGTTTTCAAGTACTTAGATGCTGGGCTTAAGGGTATAATCCTGTGCCTGTACCTTGCTTCTTACTACTTCCTTTTATTTATTGCTTTTGAAAAAAAAAAAAAAAAAAACTTTTTATTTTAGAATAACTTTTGATTTACAGACAAGTTGCACAGATAGCATAGGGTGTTCTCATCTACCCTATCAGCCAGTTTTCCCTACTGTTAACATCTTACGTTACTATGGTACATTTATCACAACTAAGGAACCAGATTGGTATGTTAGTATTAACTAATGTTCACAGTTTATTTGGCCTCCACTAATTTTTCCTTAACATACTTTTTCTGTTCTAGGATACCATTCAAGGTACCACATTATATTTAGTCGTCATGTCTTTTTGGCCCCCTCCTTTGATAGTTTCTCTGGCTTTCCTTATTTTTTATTTCATTTTATTTTATTTTTTGCGGTACGCGGGCCTCTCACTGTTGTGGCCTCTCCCGTTGCGGAGCACAGGCTCCGGACGCGCGGGCTCAGCGGCCATGGCTCACGGGCCCAGCCGCTCCGCGGCATGTGGGATCTTCCCGGACCGGGGCACGAACCCGTGTCCCCTGCGTCGGCAGGGGGACTCTCAACCACTGCACCACTGGGGAAGCCAGGCTTTCCTTATTTTTGATGACCTTGGCAGTTTTGAGGAGTGCTGGTCAGGTATTTTGTAAAATGTGCCTCAATTTGGGGTTTTCTGATATTTTTCTCATGGTTAGACTGGGGCAATAGATTTTGGGGAGGAAGACCTCAGAGTTAAAGTGCCATTCTTGTCACATAATATCAAAGGTAAATACTATCAACATGATTTATCACTGTGGATATTAACTTGATCACCTGGCTGAGGTAGTGTTTGCCAGTAAAGTTATTTTTTCTCCCCCTTCGTACACTCTATTTGGAAGTATGCCACTAAGCACAGGTCACACAAGTTGGGTGTTAAACTCTACTTTTTTGAGGGGAGGAGTACCTACATAAATTACTTGGAATTCTTCTGTGTGGGAGATTTGTCTCTTCTCCATTTATTTATTTACTCAATCATTTTTTAATGTTAGCATGAACCCATGGATATTTATTTTTTGTTTTGGGTTATAAGCCAGTACTACATTATTTTGTTCTTTAAACTGTTCCAACTTTAGCAATTGGGAGCTCTTTCAATTGGCTTCTCTGTCCCTCCACTATGCTCCTGTCCTTTTGTTTCTTAATCACTTTTTTACTTCTGGCTTTACAGGATACTCCATTCTCATTTTGTATATTCTGTCCCAGTCCTAGAATCATCCATTTCTCTAAGGAGCCCTGCTTTCTTTCACAGGAGAATGGTATTAGAAACCAAGATCTGGGAGTTGGTTGTGCTCATTGATACTGGGTATCATTGCTTCTCGGCCCTCTTGATGGGGAGAGCTAAGAAATATATGCATGTATGCTCATTTCGCTGCTTCCTTTTAGTTTCCTTTGTTATTGATTTTTTTCTCTTTCATGTATGCATGCCTTCACCTTGTCCCCCAGTTTGATTCATAATTTGTTTTCTCCTGACTTCCAAATTTGGCTCTATTTCTTAGTTATCCTTTTATTAAAATTTCTCCTTGATTCAGTGATTATAATGTAAGAAGTAATGTGTTCAGCTTGACCCAGCTCTTGAAATGGCTACTCGTCTGTCTGCTCTGTCCTTGCAGACTGCGTGTTCTTCCCAGGACTTACTGGTGACACCAAGATGCTATAGGACAAATAGACAAGGTTTTCTTTCAGGACTCTGTTTTGAGAGGCATTTACTGTAATTATATAACTCTGTGTGAAAAAAATATATATTCTGTCTGAATATCCATTTTCAATAGTCAACAGAGTAATAAAGTAAATGTCTTGTGCCAGAAAGTTGGATCAGGTTATAAAAATTTCTAGAATTCTGCTACTGCAAGGGTATAAAGCATTCTCTGAAAATTATGGTGTTATTGGGAAGGATGATGAGGTTTTTGAAGACACGTATAAAGTAGACCATCTCAGGGTTAGAAGTGGATATAAGAAATTTTCTGATGATGCTTTTTATTCCTTTATTATTTTTTTATTTTTTAGTTGAATATATTTGACAGATAACATTGTACAAATTTAAGGTTTAAATCTTTCTTTTTTTTCCTTCTTTCCTTCCTTTTTCCCCTCCTTTACTTTTTGTCTTCTGCTACGAGTAGGGAAAAAGGATTTATGAAAGACTTGAGGGGAACATAAAACACCAAACCATGGTAAACAATGTGTGAGGAAGAAAGTGAGATTTATTCCCTGAGAAACTGGATAGAAGGTAAACCCTAGAAGAATGAAGGAGGGAAATGAATGCCCACACTCTTGTAAAATGAAAGCAGGTGTTTTAAGACTGGATACAGCCTCAGGTCCCCAGGGTTAGGCATCAGCAGAGCATATGTCAAAAAGATTCAGGTTATATTTACTACACAAGTCTGGAAGAGAAAACTAGAATTAGATCAAGTCAATCTGAATAATGTGAAGTTTAGTGTGCAAATTATTCCCTTAAATTTATCCACTTAAGAAATAAATTTTTTTTTTAAATTTTGTTTTATTTACTTTTTTACACAGTAGGTTCTTATTAGTCATCAATTTCACACACATCAGTGTATACATGTCAATCCCAATTGCCCAATTCAGCACACCACCATCCCCACCCCCCGCGGCTTTTCCGCCTTGGTGGCCATATGTTTGTTCGCTACACCTGTGTCTCAAGTTCTGCCCTGAAAACCGATTCATCTGTACCATTTTTCTAGGTTCCACATATGTGCGTTAATATACGGTATTTGTTTTTCTTGTCCTGACTTACTTCACTCTGTATGACAGTCTCTAGATCCCTCCACGTCTCAACAAATGACTCAGTTTCGTTCCTTTTTAGGGCTGAGTAATATTCCACTGTATATATGTACCGTATCTTCTTTATCCACTCATCTGTTGATGGGCATTTAGGTTGCTTCCATGACCGGGCTATTGTAAATAGTGCTGCAGTGAACATTGGGGTGCATGTGTCTTTTTGAATTATGGTTTTCTCTGGGTATATGCACAGTAGTGGGATTACTGGATCATATGGTAATTCTGTTTTTAGTTTTTTAGGAACCTCCATACTGTTCTCCATAGTGGCTGTATCAATATACATTCCCACCAGCAGTGCAAGAGGGTTCCCTTTTCTCCACACCATCTCCAGAATTTGTTGTTTGTAGATTTTCTGATAATGCCCATTCTAACTGGTGTGAGGTGATACCGTATTGTAGTTTTGATTTGCATTTCTCTAATAATTAGTGATGTTGAGCAGCTTTTCATGTGCTTCTTTGGAAGCATGGCTTTGGATCATCGTGTTTTCACTGTCATTTGTCTCTAGGTATTTCTTGATTTTCTCTTTGATTTCTTTAGTGAACTCTTCGTTATTTAGTAACGTATTGTTTAGCCTCCATGTGTTTGTGTTTTTTCCTTTTTTTCCCCTGTAATTGATTTCTAATCTCATAGCATTGTGGTCAGAAAAGATGCTTGATATGATTTCAATTTTCTTAAATTAACTGAGGCTTGGTTTGTCACCCAAGATGTGATCTATCCTGGAGAGTGTTCCGTGCGCACTTGAGAAGAAAGTGTAATCTACTGTTTTTTGGATGTAATGTCATATAAATATCAATTAAATCTATCTGGTCTATTATGTCATTTAAAGTTTCTGTTTCCTTATTTATTTTCATTTTGGATGATCTGTCCATTGGTGTAAGTGAGGTGTTAAAGTCCCCCACTATTATTGTGTTACTGTTGATTTCCTCTTTTATAGCTGTTAGCAGTTGCCTTATGTATTGAGGTGCTCCTATGTTGGGTGCATATATATTTATAATTGTTTTATCTTCTTCTTGGATTGATCCCTTGATCGTTATGTAGTGTCCTTCCTTGTCTCTTGTCACATTGTTTATTTTAAAGTCTATTTTACCTGATATGAGTATTGCTATTCTAGCTTCCTTTTGATTTCCATTTGCATGGAATATCTTTTTCCATGCCCTCACTTTCAGTCTGTAGGTGTGCCTAGGTCTGAAGCAGGCCTCTAGCAGACAGCATATATGTGGTTCTTGTTTTTGTATCCATTCAGCAAGCCGGTGTCTTTTGGTTGGAGCATTTAATCCATTCACGTTTAAGGTAATTATTGATATGTATGTTCCTATGACCATTTTCTTAATTGTTTTGGGTTTGTTTTTGTAGGTCCTTTTCTTCTCTTGTGTTTCCCACTTAGAGAAGTTCCTTTAGCCTTTGTTGTAGAGCTGGTTTGATGGTGCTGAATTCTCTTAGCTTTTGCTTGTCTGTAAAGCTTTTGATTTCTCCATCGAATCTGAATGACATCCTTGCTGGGTAGAGTACTCTTGGTTGTAGTTTCTTACCTTTCATCACTTTAGGTATATCATGCCACTCCCTTCTGGCTTGTAGAGTTTCTGCTGAGAAATCAGCTGTTAACCTTATGGGAGTTTCCTTGTATGTTATTTGTCCTTTTTCCCTTGCTGCTTTCAATAATTTTTCTTTGCCTTTAAATTTTGCCAGTTTGATTACTATGTGTCTCGGCGTGTTTCTCCTTGGGTTTCTCCTGTATGGGACTCGCTGCTCTTCCTGGACTTGGGTGGCTATTTCCTTCCCCATGTTAGGGAACTTTTCGACTATAATCTCTTCAAATATTTTCTCTGGTCCTTTCTCTCTCTCTTCTCCTTCTGGGATCCCCATAATGCGAATGTTGTTGCATTTAATGTTGTCCCAGAGGTCTCTTAGGCTGTCTTCATTTCTTTTCATTCTTTTTTCTTTATTCTGTTCCATAGCAGTGAATTCCACTATTCTGTCTTCCAGGTCACTTATCCGTTCTTCTGCCTCGGTGATTCTGCTCTTAATTCCTTCTAGTGTATTTTTCATTTCAGTTATTGTATTGTTCATCTCTGTTTGTTTGTCCTTTAATTCTTCTAGGTCTTTGTTAAACATTTCTTGCATCTTCTTGATCTTTGCCTCCATTCTTTTTCCGAGGTCCTGGATCATCTTCACTATCATTATTCTGAATTCTTTTTCTGGAAGGCTGCCTATCTACACTTCATTTAGTTGTTTTTCTGGGGTTTTATCTTGTTCCTTCGTCTGGTACATAGCCCTCTGCCTTTTCATCTTGTCTGTCTTTCTGTGAATGTGGTTTTTGTTCCACAGCCTGCAGGATTGTAGTTCTTCTTGCTTCTGCTGTCTGCCCTCTGGTGGATGAGGCTATCTGAGAGGCTTGTGTAAGTTTCATGATGGGAGGGACTGGTGGTGGGTAGAGCTGCCTGTTGCTCTGGTGGGCAGAGCTCAGTAAAACTTTAATCCGCTTGACTGCTGATGGGTG
>RJWK010063834.1:0-12462 GCA_004363435.1 Platanista minor | reverse complement strand
GGAGTGTTAGATGATACGGGAAATAGATGGTTTTGGTGTAGGGGAAGGCTGATAATAGAAAAACAACTGCCTGATTTTGAATTATTAGCTAGAGCCTTCACAGGGTTTAGTAGTTGTACTAACTGGAGAACAAACATAGAAAAAAAGGCTTGCAGAGTATATTGTAAACACTTTAAGGGAACAATGAAAAGACCTGCCCGTGCAAGGACTAGTGTGGGAATAGAACAATCCCACATCCGTAAGAAAGATGATTACATAATAGTTTGGCTTTGCTACTAGGAAATAACCTTTAGGTAATGAGAACTTGGGAAAATACCTTACTAGTACATCTAGAAACTGGGGACATTCTTAAAAACAACCTATTCTTGGCTATTCTTAATACAATCTGAGGTTTGTTGTTGCGCAGCTAATGATGTTTCGCAGAACAATATATAAAGCTGAAAATAAAAAATAAAGTGTGGTAATTGATCACCAGCTCTTACTGAGTTTCGAGTGTAATTCCTCGCCGACGTTATCCATCCCTCAGGAATCCGTGGACCTGCTGGAGCTGGACTGCGGCAGAGGAACAAATTAAAGGCGAGTAGACGGGGGTGAAGGACAGAAGTCCATTCCATGGTCAGCCCTCAGAACTGATGTAGTGCCTTTGATCAATCCCAAAATGGCCCCAGGGATGGGCAGGCAATGGCTGACCTTGTTTCAGACAAGAGAAGAAGCGGGGTATTTCTGTAACAGAAGGAAGCCACTGGGTGTCAGAATGGGGTGGCATTGTTTTATTAAGACTAATTTTAAGGATTTATTTTTTTATTAATTAAATTTCATTTCAAATGTATTTAATTTAGTAAATTTAAGGATAATCTTGTAAGTAACCTAAGAAAATAGAATAATGCTTGTGAGAATGAAATATAAACTATTAGCTTAGGTAATGAAGAATTGCCTGTATCATAGGTAGAATGAACCTGGACCAGGAGGAGGAGAGAACTGACTGATCGGGAAGAAGAAAGGACACAGAAAGTGGAAACAGAAATAGGAAGGAGACAGGAAGTGAAGCCTTCTTTAATCTGATATAATTGATCCAGGACAAATCTATCCTGTGCTTCAGGTAACTCTGGATGCCAAAATGGACAAATTTTTATTTATAGGCTACTACCACTTGCCCTTTGAAACCCTCACCCCCGGCACATGGAAAACCCTCATTCAAGAACTCCGCGAGCTTGCCCCGGGCAGCTAGCCTGATTCATAAAATGCCAGAACATTGTACACTCCCTCTGTATGTTATTATAGTTTCACATGATGGTTCTCATCTGGATAAAATCTCCTTTGAGCTATTGGCGTTATTGCCTTAATTACATTTGTACCTTCAAATTCAATGCTTTATGAGAATTCTCCATTTGCTCTGAAACCCACGTAGCATTTACAACAACTAAAACCAAACCAAAACGAAATCAAATACCTGACTAATTACAGAGCTTGCTGACTGGTTACCTATGAAACATTTGCAGACTACAGATGTTTTGTTTGTTGGCCTATACAGTGTTTTAATTTTTGCATAGTTTTCAAAATTTTAAAGTGTGGAGATTTCTCATAAAAATCAGGATTTCTGACTTGTATTGAATAATTGGAAGATTTTGCATCACTGGACCCCTCATCCTGGATGGTAACAATCGTTGGGACCTGAGTGGTTGCTGCCCCCTTTAGATAGGGTCGCTTATCTCCACTTTACAGGCGGCACTGGTCCTACTGTCTATACAGTCTGTTCACTCAGTTATGTAACTGACCTGTAGATTATCACAGGGAGATTTTATTTAGCTAGAGGCTCTCTAGCTATTTTCCATTAGGCAAAAATGTCCTTATGTGAATGCTTCATTTCAGTGTGGACTATACAAGGGGACACGGGTTAAGGAAAAATAAAGGTGAAACCAGGCTCTGTTACAGCTATAATGAAACCTATAACAAGAAGTTTTTTCAAAGCTGTGTGTCTATTAATTTTACATATGCATGCTGCATACATGTAACCTCTCCCTTTGTGTTATGACTGAGCTCATATACTTGAATGTGAATTTGTGTTGATTATAATATTCCTGCTTGCAAATCTGGAGGGTTGGAGTTAGCAGAAGGAATTTCCAAATTTGAAAATAAGAATTTGGGCATATTCTATACCTTTGAAAAATTGATATTTGTGGCCAAGAGCTATGTGTTCATTGTCATATTGAAATGTATCTTGGTTTTGTGAACCGGGATAACACTAGAGTGATACTCAAAATTCTCCATGTAAGACTTTCTCCTTCCTAAGGTGCTGTTTACAGGAGTAGGTATAATAAAGACATTTCAAAAGTCTTAGTTATTCATGGTCTTGTTCCCAAGCCAAGGATCTAAGGGACTCTCAAATTTCACAGCAGCCATTTGGAATATGAACCTTAAATCCCCCTCTTACCTTGGAGAATGGGGGTTTTGCTACCTAGTACCTCTTCCAAGACAAGACAGGGCATTGAAATACTACCTGAGGATGGTGGCATTTCCCATGAAGGATGCTTGAGTAGCCAAGGCAGGAGAATAAACATGTACAAGTCAGAGGTTGTTTTCAACAAGATAGTGGGAAGAACACTAATACGATTTTGTTTTTTCATTTATTATCTAGGCAGCCTTTTGTCAAATCTTTTTCATTGCTTCCCATTGGCTCAAGACACAAGCAAAATAGAGGTTTACGAGAACTGGGTAAGTCAAAATTTAGTTCATGAAAAGTCAGCAAGAAGTGTGATGCATTTGGACATACATCAAAAGCTAAGACCAGGGGGCTTCCCTGATGGAGCAGTGGTTGGGAGTCCGCCTGCCGATGCAGGGGACAGGGGTTCGTGCCCCGGTCCGGGAAGATCCCACATGCCGCGGAGCGGCTGGGCCCGTGAGCCATGGCCGCTGAGCCTGCGCGTCCGGAGCCTGTGCTCCGCAGCGGTGAGAGGCCCGCGTACCGCAAAAAAAAAAAAAAAAAAAAAAAGCTAAGACCAGATGACGTGTCCATGTAAAGGGTAAAGAGCAAGCGTCTCCTGGTCCTGGGTTCTCCCAGTATTACAGCCAGGAGCTGGTCCATGGCAGGAGCCTTGCCTTTAAGGTGAGGGCAGTTACCATCAGTCTTGGGCTCCAGGAGTTCCTGAACAGAGACCCTGCTCCCACTTGCCTGTGGGGAGTGGGTTTTTCCTCCTGTTTCTGCACAACTGCCCATCACGAGTCCTCTGGGTATCCTCAGAAGGAGGTCAATAGCTATTATTTAGTGAGAGCTTTCTCTCCACCAGGCACTGATTTAAGCACTTTCCATGTGTTAGCTCCTTACCCTCACTCTGTAAGGTAGGTACTATCATACTTTAATCTGTGCTTTAGAGATGAAGAAGACTGAGGCACAGAGAGGTTAGATCACCTGCCCCAAAGTCATCTTAAGTGGAGGAGCCAGGATCCCAAGCTAGGCACTGGCTCCAAAGCCTGGAACCCTGAATGGACGGAGGGATGACAAGGGATGACTGAAGCCATGGACAGAGCAGCAGCTGGTGGCAAAAGGCCAGGGGACTGCCCTGCGGCTCTAGGAGCGATGCTGGATGCTGGGCACGTTCCTGCTTGCAAAATTCAGCCCAGACTTGGGAAGGAACGGCACAAATATAAGTTTCTCAGGTGTTCAGTGTTTCTCTTGGGTGAATTGTCTGCTCATATCCATTGTCCTTTTTTCTCTCCCGGGTTTATTGCTTTCTTAACAATCCGTCTATTGTCTACTCCCTCTACCATGAGGTATCGTCCACTGCTGAATGCATAGCATATGGAAAGTGCCCAGAGCATAGTAGGTGCTCAATAAATGTTTGCTGAATGAAGGAAGGAAGGAATATTCACTCCTCGTCTGTCATTTTCTAGTTTGTTGTAGTGTGTCTTAAATCAATCTGTACGTGCCTAAGCGTCACATCTTTATGTATTCAGTGTATGACTTCATAGTTTTGGGGTTTTTTTTGGCTGTGTTGGATCTTCATTGCTGTGTGGGCTTCCTCTAGTTGCGGTGAGCAGGGTCTACTCTTCGTTGCGGTGCGTGGGCTTCTCATTGCAGTGGCTTCTCTTGTGTTGCGGAGCACGGGCTCTAGGCACATGGGCTTCAGGAGTTGTGGCTCATGGGCTTAGGTGATCCGTGGCATGTGGGATCTTCCAGGACCAGGGCTCGAACCCACGTCTCCTGCATTGGCAGGCAGATTCTTAACCACTGTGCCACCAGGGAAGTCCCTAACTTCCTAGTTTTTTCATTATAAAAAATGTTTTTAAAGTCCTTTCCCAGCCAGACGTCATATAAATATTTAGATATTTTTCTAGTTTTCCTATTGTGATTTGTTTTTTCATTTTACTGCTTTAATTCACCTGGAATTTGTCTTCTATGGTGGAAACAGTGACTATAAATAATTTCTCTCTAAATGGGTCTTCTGTGTTTTTTCAGTGCTATGTATTGAATTAGCCATCCTTCCTTCCACTGGTTTGTCCACTCTTGTGCAAGTATCACACCCTTAGATTATTGTTTGTGTGCGTGTGTATGTGTATGTTTCATATCTAAATATTGAATATATATTTCAATATATTTTAATACATGTTTGCTCTCATTATTCCTTTTCAAAATTTGACTGATATTGTCATGTGTTCTGAGTATAGATTTCAAGTTAAACATTAATTTAGGGATACTTAATCTTTTATAGTATTCACCTGGAAACATGACTAATAAGACCTAGCTCTTTTTAATCAATTTTCTTGGGTTTCCCAAGAAGACTGCAAATAATGACAAATGTTTTGCTCCTTTTCCAATGGTTTTAAAGCCCCAGCTTTTAGATTCCAAAGCCCATGCTCTTAATTATCACAAAATTATACCCTAGATTGTAGTCTGGATCTAGAAGTGATTTCACTGTGTGATCCTGGGGAAGTCACTTCATGTTTTGAGAGTTTCACTATCTTCTCTGAAGTGAACGATTAAAAAACTGACTTGAATGCTCAGTGTGGCCCCAACGTCCTTGGTTCAGGGATTATCTCAAGAACTCAGCAACTTTTCAAAGTTGTATGTATCAGTCCAATACGGGATGAAGAAAAACTAACAGGTTTCTGTCTATACGCACACATACATGCCTCACTCGGTCAACAAATTTTGAGCTGCCTGAGAACCCAGTCATACCTCAAGGATAACTATAATTGAAAGGTAACTACCCAAATCCTGTATTCTCTGCTTCAAGTCCTGTAACCCCAATTCTGTATAATCTCCTCTTGTTATGAAATTTTTTAGTGCTGTAACTTTTTAACCTTTAAAAAATATTTCAAAAATCCCAGCCTCTTAAAGATTTCCCCAGATATTAGTGCATTTCCATACTTCCCCCATCTTGTTGGGGTGTTCTCTATTTTATAGGCAGAGAACACCAAGAAACGGAGACCAGGTGTCCTGCACCAGCCAAATCTGTGACTAAGTGGGGTGTCTTGACTGAGAATCTAGTGGCCATCCCCTGAGCACTACTCTTTCCAGATGCCATGTTGGTGTAGCCAACATGGACGTGACAAAACTCCAGTGCGGACATGTGCAAATAAGTGAGTGAATACAAGCACCTTCACAGCAGGCCTGCTTCAAAGAGAAAAGGAAGTGCCAAGTTGCTGACTGTTCAGTATATGATTGTAAGAAGGAAAACTAAATCAATCAGGAAGGGAAAAAGATCACCTCAAGGTAAGGGTCCAAGAGATGAAACTAATCCCACTCCAAAGAAGCCAAATCCCCAACCATGGTTGCCATCCCTGTGATAAAAGCAAAATGCTTTTGACCATCAGATTGACAATGGTGAGTACGTATTAATGTGTCTCTCTCAAATGGAGGAGATGTAAAGTTGGATGCTGTGGGGATCCATTTTGGCCAAGACTTTTACTCTGCAATTTATCTACTGATGAGAAGAAGGAAAACAACTGAATTTCACTAAACTAGAAAAGACATAGAGGAAGAAAGGGAAGGGAGGGAGGAAGAGAGAAGAAAAAACAAGATGGAGTTGTGGTCTGGCAAGCTTAGTGAGGAAGTGAGGGAAATGAGAAGAGATTTAATTTAGATAAATGTAAGGTAATACAGCTGGGGAGAAATACCAATCGGCGAATACGTAAAAGAGACGGCTGCTGTTTAGGAAACAGCACTGTAGGAAAACACCAGGGAGTGATTCTAATTACTTACTGTACCTATGAGCCCATATATTGTCACTGCAAAAAAAAAGACTGATGCTGCCTTGGGCTGGCTGCTGTATATATAAAAGGATCCCTTAGAAAACGGAAGTGATATTAAAGTTACTTTGTACGGTCTTTGTCTGGCAGTAACACTGTTGAATGAAGAATAGCTGGAATCCAGCATATGCACTGTTGTGGGCATTTCAATGGCTCAATCAGATGCCATTTTTATTTAAAGACGTCAAATCCAGTGGGGCTTACGTTCCTCTAGATGTGAGCATCAGGTTCCATATTGTTTACTCTGCTCTGTCTCCCTGTGGGAAGAAACATGTCCTGCAACTGTGCTTGGTGATACAGTTGGCCCTTTATATGGGCAGGTTCCACGTCCTCAGATTCAACCAGTCTTGGATAGGAAATATTTTTAAAAATTCCAAGAAGCAAAACTTGAATTTTCCATGCACAGGCAACTGTTTATACAGCATTTACATTGGATGAGGTATTATAAATAACCTAGAGGTGATGTAAGGTATACAGTAGGATGTGCATAGATGATATGCAAATACTCTGCCATTTTATACAAGGGACTTGAGCAGCCTCAAATTTTGGTATCCATAGGGCGTCCTGGAACCAATTCCCCCTTGGATACTGAGGGATGACCATTTTGATTGCATTTCTGACATTATTTAGACCCCCAAGAATGGGAGGCCCTTTGAACTCAGAAAACTGGCATTCAGCCAACTAAATGGAGGTTCTTAGCCAGAGTAGAAAATAAATCAACTCTGTGTTAAATATGCAGGGAAACTTCTTCAGGTTTGGGTATTCTCTTGGTCTATTAGACTTTTTTGTATAGTTCAATACTGTTTATAGAGAAGAACAAAGCTGGAATAGTGGGGATATGGGAGCCTCTGCAAATTAAGACATTAACTTAAAGATGGTAAGTCACTCTGGCTAATTTACCAGCCATCATGCCTCAGTTTCCCATCAGGAAAGAGAAGAGTTCTGTGTGGTACCCCAACCAAAGGATAACTCATCAAAATGATGAAATGCCAAACCAGTGTGAGACTCCTTTACATAAATGAATAAGGCACTGCCATCTAGGAGGTGTATCAGAGCTTGTTGTCTGATTCACTTGCAGTGGCTTTAAAGGCTGATCCAGCATGATTTCTCCCTGACTCTTCACCATCATCGGTATGGCCGAGGATTTAGGCTTCAGTTGTTCTGTCCATTAGAATCTTCTGAGAGTTTATTTTAAAATGCTGATTTGGGGGCCCAGCTCCAGAGTTTCTGATGAAGTAGGTCTGGAGTGGGACTCCAAGAACCTATATGTTTAGCAAGCGTCCAGGATAGTCAGATAGCAGTGGGCCAGGGCTTCACTTTGAGAACTTCTAACCAAGCTACACGGCTCACACGGCTGGTGAATGTCTATCCAGACAGACCCAATTTGCGCTGTATTCTAACCACGTGAGGAAACCCAGCTGTGGTCCTACAACACGAGAACTTGGAAGTGGATTTTTATAGTTTTTCCGTCCAAAATCCATTCATCCTGCATTTCCTTTTGGGGTACAGACATTCCCTCTGCTCACTTCCTGTGGTTTCATCCTCCAGACCAGTGTAGACATGTGACCCAGGCCTAGCCAATAAGAGTGCTCTGTTAAAGAACAGCCCACTGAGGCTTAATCTCAAATGCCTGGGGCTCTCAGGTTTCTGGAGACTTGGGGTTAATCTAGCCTCTGGCCCCTCCTGAAGGGTTTCCCAAGGTAAGCGGGAAGGAAACAGATGGAGGATTCCTCAACCTTTGGAGTATTTTCACAGTTTTTATTCTGTAAGCTTTCAACAGGGGTTCCACAAGCTTTTTTTTTTTTTTTTTTTTGCGGTACGCGGGCCTCTCACTGCAGGGGCCTCTCCCGTTGCAGAGCACAGGCTCCGGACGCTCAGGCTCAGAGGCCATGGCTCACGGGCCCAGCCACTCCGCGGCATGTGGGATCTTCCAGGACCGGGGCACGAACCCGCGTCCCCTGCATCGGCAGGCGGACCCTCAACCACTGCGCCACCAGGGAAGCCCTCCACAAGCATTTAAGTGGGAAAGTTCTTGGTGGGGAAGGACTGTCTGGCACGTTATAGGATATTAGATCCCCGCACCCTGCTCATTAAGTGCTAATTTGTAATAACCAAAAGCAAATAAGAAATGGTCTCATACATTGTCAAACACCCCCTGGAGGGATGTACCGCCTGGGGGCTGGAGTTGAGGGTGCAAACTCCCCTGCCTCCTCTGAAGTCTCCAAAAGCCAGACCCAGGGCTTTCAGAGATAGCCTCCAACTAGTCAAGGTCCTCTCCTATGCTTTATGGAGTTGTGGTATACGAGCTTCTAGCAAAACGCTGAGGCTCAACAGGCACTCCATAAATAGCTGCTATTAATTGCCATGTCTTGCTTTTTATTATATGTTCATTGAGACCAGAAATTTCACATCCTCTATGCTGCGAAAAGTCTTGGGTGGATTTAATATAATGCCACGCTACTGAGAAGCCCTCAGAAAATATTATCACTATTTATGAAAGTGGCAACTACTTTAATTGAGATGCGAACAACGAAAAAGGGCTAAATACCCTTGGCTCTTCACCTCTGCTGCATTGGGAGAGACTGATTTTTTTTTTTTTTTAAGATTTATTTTTATTTATTTATTTATTTATTTTGGCTGCGCCGGGTCTTAGATGCAGCATGTGGACTTCTCAGTTGCGGCAAGTGGTCTTTTCCAATGCAGCATGCATGTGGGATCTAGTTCCCCAACCAGGGATCAAACCTGGGCCCCCTGCGTTAGGAGCATGGAGCCTTACCCACTAGACCACCAGGAAAGTCCAGGGAGAGACTGATTAACACAGGCTTCCAGCTAACTCCTTCCCTCTCAGGCATCTAAAACTCGGGTGCATTTAGGTCACTGAGCAGCTGTGTGGGTGGGTGAGAGGATTTCTTGGGCTTAAGCCAGAGAGCCCGGCTATTTGCAGCAGAACTAGATTTTAAGATATGGAAAAGTTGGTAAATATGCCAAGTAGGAGACAAGGAACCAGGCCAGGTCAGGTCAGGCCCCAAAATGAAGCATCCAAAGAGGCTGGGAGGTCATGAGGGGGTGTGTGTGCAGCCAACACCAGAGGCTGGGGGTTCCTTTGAGCAACTAGAGGGCTTGGGGTAGCACTGGGGCCAGTGTGCTGTGTCCCTTCCCCGGCTTCCATTTCTTGAAGCTCCATTTCCACCTGAACATGTGATCACTATCTTGCTGAGTGCAGGCAAGATAAAATCTGGGAGGGGCTGCCAGGATCCAAATTTCCATCATTCTTAGGAAGTCAGAACCAGGAGTTCTCACTCCTTGCTCATGGGTAAGTTGTGACTGGGTTATCTCCCAGGATGGTCACTGGGATATGTTGGGTGTAATACCATGTTCAGTGATTTCTATACGAAGCTTGAGAAAAAAGTCCAAGGTAGGACTGAAGCTTTATAGAGAATTATGCCACTGTGAGTTTTAAAAGAAGCAAAAAAAAAGTGATGACAGTCACAAGCAGTCACACTGCACAGAAATGCAAAGTTGCATTTCTGCTGCTATCTAGGTGACTTGGGTTCATTTGCATATTATACTTTCATTTTGCTCAACTTTCATACATGGGACAATAACATTTGCCAATGACTTAGACTCTCCTCAGACCAGGTGAAATGAAATCCGGTTTGTTCTAAAGAAAAAGTGGAGGGAGCGGAGGATTGCGTTTAACTACCAGGTTTACTTAAAACACACTTCCCTGGGCTTCCCTGGTGGCGCAGCGATTGAGAGTCCGCCTGCCGAGGCAGGGGACGCGGGTTCGCGCCCCGGTCCGGGAAGATCCCACATGCCACTGGGCCCGTGAGCCATGGCCGCTGAGCCTGCGCGTCCGGAGCCGGAGCCTGTGCTCGCAACGGGCGAGGCCGCCGCAGTGAGAGGCCCGCGTACCGCAAAAACAAACAAACAAAAAACACAATCCCCTCCCGTTCGATTTATTTTCTGCGAAGCCGAATGGCAATTCCTTTTTAATTAGCCGGGAGTGTTACATAACAAAAGCCAGCTGTATTTGTCCTTGTCCTTTCCCAGGTGGTCAGGGTTTGGATCAGTAGATGTTGGCTGTTCTCTTTCTCAGAGCTGGAGTGACAAGGACCCAAGGCCGGCTATCTACGGTGATTTTAATGACTTTGCTAGAGGTCACTTTGGGGGAAAAGTTTCAAAGACAATCCACCAGCAGTGAAAGACAACACTAATGTTCTGTGTGATGCCCTGGGCGCGTTAATACGTGAGCCTTTGTAACGCGCGAATTCTTGGGAAATGATACGTCAAGGCAAGCTTGTTACCACAGTGGAGAGTGAGGGTACCCACCCTACATCGCCGTCCCTCCTCTCTGACCCCTTAAGCCAGTGCCTCCTCTGGCTCTCCTGGGAGTGTCATCTAGGTGAGTGAAATAATAGGAAGATTGCCCACGTATTTTTAGAAAAAGGAAAATGCATAATGTCTTTAATTCCGTTTATATTTCTACTGGGATCACAGGCCATCCTAGACTAAGGTTTTTCTAATGAATTAAGTAGACTTGGTTTTGAGTCTTGGCTCTGCACCTTCTTAATTAAGAGATCTTGGGAAATTTCTAGAAACTCTCAGATTTTCATTTATAAAATGAGGGTATTCACACCTCCCTCATGGGGCTGGGTGAACGGGACAGGGTGCACAAAAGCACCCAACACAGGGTCTTGGCACCTAGAAGGGACTCGGGATTGGCAGGGAGGGAGATGATTATTCTCTCCCTGCACAGCCTTTCCCGGAGGTGCTGCTGTCACCAGGCAGCGTGGTGACATGTGGGAACGAAGGCGACGAGCACCGTGTGCCAACCGTGGGAAGTCCTTCTCGGAAACTAGCAGCAAAGAGCTGCAGCGTGGATGGGGACTCTGGAGAGAATGGGTTTTCTGTTGCTTCACCGATCACAGAACCTGCAGGTGCCAATGGCAGCGTAGCTGGGCGAGGCAGCCCCGAGTAACAGGCTGATCAGGAGAGAGGTCACAGAGCAAATGAAGGAAGTGGGAGGAAGTGTCCTTCAATAACCCATGTGACACAGTGTACCGCGATATTGTAACTCTTGATCTGCTCCTTTCCCCAAGTGTCCCCACACCCCTGGGTTACATGTGGAGACTGTTTATTCACAGCTGAATTGCCAGTGCTTGGCCCACTGCCTGGCACTTAACTGTAGGTGCTCAGTAATGAATGATGACTGATTAACTGAAAGAATGATACCCCTAGCCTCCTGCGGACCCAAATTTGCATTTTCCCTGCCTCTGAGAGAAAGTGGGCATTTCACAGGGCGCAAAGTTCCCAGAGTCTATTTTTCTGAGCTACTGCCTGAAATCCTCTTAGAATTCGCTCAAGGTACTCCTCTGTAGCGGCAGAATAAGGGCAGAGGATCCAAGGAGAAGCTTTGATGCAACAAAATGGTTTTCTGTGTGCCGTTGACCGTGAAAGTCAAGAATGGTTTTCATAAGAAATGAAGAATGACCAAAAAACTTACAGAATCTCAAAAAAACATGAACAAAAGCCAGCTTCTCTGTCATCTTAGGCATGTGGCACATACTTCACCAGTGGATGTCCTCATACAAGCCTTTCCTTTTGTCTTTTAAATTAATTAATTAATTAATTTTTGGCTGCGTTGGGGCTTCGTTGCTGCGCGTGGGCTTTCTCTAGTTGCGGTGAGCAGGGGCTACTCTTCGTGGTGGTGCACGGGCTTCTCACTGTGGTGGCTTCTCTTGTTGCAGAGCATGGGCTCTAGGCGTGCGGGCTTCAGTAGTTGTGGCACGTGGGCTCAGTAGTTGTAGCTCGCGGGATCTAGAGCGCAGGCTCAGTAGTTGTGGCGCACGGGCTTAGTTGCTCCACGGCATGTGGGATCTTCCCACCCCAGGGCTCGAACACGTGTCCCCTGCATGGGCAGGCGGATTCTTAACCACTGCACCGCCAGGGAAGTCCCTCCTTTCGCCTTTATCTTGTAATTCTGCTGGTGGACGTACTGAGTTGTTTTGAGCCGTGGTTCTAAGAACGTGGTTTAGGGCTTCCCTGGTGGCGCAGTGGTTGAGAGTCCGCCTGCCGATGCAGGGGACACGGGTTCATGCCCCGGTCCGGGAAGATCCCACGTGCCGCGGAGTGGCTGGGGCCGTGAGCCATGGCCGCTGAGCCTGCGCGTCCCGAGCCTGTGCTCCGCAACGGGAGAGGCCACAACAGTGAGAG
>RJWK010063833.1:0-12462 GCA_004363435.1 Platanista minor | reverse complement strand
CGGAGCCGCTCGCGGGGTCCTGGGCGGGGCCGGAGTCCAGCCCGGGAGGGGCCGCTCCAGGGTCACCCTTCCGAGGGCCTCAGCCCTGTCTTCCCCCTGCAGTGGCGCGTTCTCAGCTTAACCGTCAGTTACACTGATGGTCCCTGTTTCAAAGCACGGCGAGGCTTGTCTGCGGGTTGGACCCAGACAGACAGTCTTCGTGTGCGTGATGCCAGAGGAGGTGCTGGGAGAGGCCGCGTCCGCAGAGGCAGGAAGCAGGGACGGGGGGTTGCTGTGTCCAGGGCTGGAGTGGGGCTGGCGGGACCCTGACTGCTTGGCTGGGAGGGGCTGGAGGCTGCAGAGCCAGGCACTTCCCACACGTTCACGGCTGAGCCTCACACTGAACGGGTGAGGACCGCGAGGCAAGGCACCCCCAGGGTCAGACCCTGTGCCAGGCATCATCCCCGAGGACGTGCCCCATTCTCTGGAGGAGTACACTGAGGGTGAGGGTGGCCCAGTGCTTTGTCCAGGGTCTCAGGGCTGGGACCAGACCTGCCCAGGCCAATGGGGACAGGCGCACATCTCTCCTTTCAGGCCAGGCGTGCCCACAGAGCAGGGCCTAGGACAAGCAGGTCGCAGCACCGTGGAGGGAGGGGCGCTTCCTGTCCTGTGGCCGCTGGGAAATGGAGTCTGTCCCGCTTTCCTGTCCCCAAGTCGGCCTGGGATTGTGTTTACAACCCAAAGCGAGCCTGCCGTGCAGGCAGCACCCAAAGAACGGTCGCCATGGCAATACGGAGCAAGCGCTATTTTAGCCACATGAGGCATCACAGGGAGACGCGGTGGCAGAACCGAGACAGGTCTCCCGCTCTCCGCCCATCCAAGCCTGTCCACACCAGGCCACCTGCATCAGGACCCACCAGGCTGAGGTGCCACCGCCTCACTGAGCCCGCCCATCAGAGCGTGAGGCTGCAGCCCCCAGGTGGGCATGGCCTGAAGCCCAGCATTGCTTCTAAACTGCTTGTCCTTAACCCCAGCCTGGGTGGGGGGCGGCACGCAGAAGGCCCCCGTCCAGCAGGGGAGGTGCAGCTGGGACCGCCTTCCAGAGACAAGTGCACAAAACACGTCTGCATCATTGGGTCCAATCATTCCACTTCTGGGAATCTGCTTTAAGGAAAGAACTGGAAATGCAAATGTTTGCAAACCAGCTGTCCCCATGTCAGCTGCAGGCTCAAACGTGGGAGGTGACCTGCCTGGCCACCGGCTCCGCATGACCTTTAGATGGAAAGTTGCATACTCACAGGCACATACACATGCAACACAACACACAAGTCCATGCATGTGCAGACACGTGCACACACCTGGGCTTGTGCTCACCCAGGCCAGGCAGGAGCAGCTCTGCCAGGACCCCTGCCGGGTGGCCCCAGAAACCAACAGATGGACGAGCAGGGCGCCATCCAGCGGGAGGCTGTGTCCAGGCGCCTCTACCTGAGGAAAACGTCCCTGCTTCCCCACGCAGGGAGATCACCGGGACCTTGTCACCCAGGGTCAGGAGCCTCCTGTGGACAGGGCCCTGGCTGCCGTCCCCAAGGGACAGCGAGCTGCACCCAGAGGCGGCCCTCAGCCCTCTCTGCCCCCCGATGACCCTCGCCATGGAAGAGCAGGTGGGGTTGACACCTGTTTTCAGGATAGGACTTCATCTCTGCAGCTCCCACCCAGGTGGGTAGGTGGCTGATGCTCTGGGGCCCTGGGGGATGCAGCACCTTCCAGGGTCCAGCGCAGATCCCAGGGCAGGCCCCTCCGTGGCCCATCTGCCCCCCCTCCGCACGGTGTCTCGGGGGAGTCCCGAGAGCTGTGCCTTCAAGGTCATCCTGAGGGGAAGCCACCCAGCCTGGCCAGATGGTTCCCAGGACTGCTCGAGGGCTGGGCCTGGGGCGTGGGGCCCTTGGTACCTGGGAGAGGGGGGCTGCGGGCACCCCAGGCCAAGGACACGAAACCCACAGCTACCCCATCCAGGTGCTCGGGCACCGGGGTCCACCCAGGGAGGGGCCACCTTAAGGCAGGCAGCCCAGGTGGACGCCGCATGCACAGCGGGTTCCGTTATAGGAGACGAACTTGAGGTCCAGTCACCAAGTATTTTTATACCAGGCAGAAAACCCTGCCCCTTCCCCTGCGGGGACAAGTCCAAGCTGCATGTGCAACAGACCTCCTTGGAGAGACAGTGCAGGACAAAAGGCAGGCAGCATCTTGCTCATAAGATGTGCAGAGACCCAGAGTCCCGTGGAGAGCAGTCTCCCAGCGGGAAATCGGGACATCGCTTCCTGACTTGGTGGGACCCAGCAGGCTCCCAGGAGGGGTCTCCTGCCCTCGGTGTCCTGGCTGGCGACCCTTCCAGGCCTCTGCCTTGTTGTCCGTCAGCTCCTTGGCCTCAGTGGAGCCCCAGCCTCTCTCGAGGGTCCCCTCACTCCGCCTCAGTGGACCAGGGCAGGCAGCCCAGAGGCCGGACCACCCGCCTGGTCTGATCGCACTGTCTGGCCTCACCACTCCACCTCTAAATTGTGTTGAGTCCGGGATGGGGACAGGGGTGTCCCTTCTCCCTTGTGTCACACGCCACTTGCCGTGCTGGTACACCAGCTCCCCGAAAATCAAAGCCCCGGGTATAGTGTTTGCCGAGTTCCACGGCGTGAATTCACTGAACTTGGCGTCAGGGAGATGTGTACACATCAGCTCCCATGAGCCTGGGGGAGCCCCCTCCTCCTCCCCCATCCTCTTCTCCTTCCTGCAGCCCCCCGGGCTGGGAGAGGGGGGCTCTCGCATTTCTCAGGACCGACCCTCCTCCGCAGGGCAGCACGCCCTTCCCCACCCCCGGAGGAATAAGTCAGCATCTCCTAGAAGTGCCCTTGCTGTGCTCAATGGGACCGAGGAGACTGCAGGGAATTTTCAAGACAGCCCGGACTGCAAGTGTACTGTCTTCGCTGCAAATCCTATTTTGAGAATCTAAACCCAAACACTAACCTTTTGTGTGTCTCCTGTACCAGGCTAATCGCCTCGCAGCCCAGGCAGACGTGTGCCTTGGGCCAGCCAATAACCATAGGTTGCACCTACTGAGTGGGACAAGGTACAGACACCGCTGTAGGTGCCTTTTATTAATTATAGCAGTTAATGTTCACGACAACCACATACCATCGTTTCCCCATTTAACAGGTGACGGTCCCCAGGGCAGGTGGGTCACTTGCCCAAGGTTACATGACAGGCATTCAAGTCCGGAGCCCACACTCGCAGCCGCCGTGTGTACAGGACTTCTCAACCAAGGGGCCATACCTGGGGAGGCAAAACGCACTCATTTTCCGCCAAACGGTCGCCCTGTTACCCTGGGAATCCAGAACCTCCTGGTTGTAGCAGCGCTTGACGCCTGGGCCAGGTCCCCTCAGCTCACCTCCAACCTCAGAGCAGCAGGGGGACAGTCCCCGAGCTCACGACCAGCGTTCCATCTCCACCGCTGTCCCGCCTGGGACTTCCTCTGACCTGCTCAGCCTGGGGTGGGGCAGCCTGAAAAGGTGGAGGCTTAATGTCCCGGGGGGCAGCCCTCGGCCGGGGGCGGGGCGGGGAGGGGACCCGGCTGATCCATCCTCAGAGGACTGTGGTGAGGGGCCCCTCAGAGGGGCTCCGGAGATGGAGACCCCACCCTGCAGTGACAGCTCAGTAATCACACTCCACTGGCTTTTCCTCCTCCATCTCCCCACCTTGCTTTCTCCTGTGTCCTGGGGTCACTTCCCAAGGTCACCCCAGGCACTGAAGTCCTTGCACAGATGCTGCTTTTGGGTCTTGGGAGTCGTGGGTTGCCACTCAGTGGTGTCATGACAACAGCCTGGCTTCGCTGGTGGAACATGGGAGGTGAGAAGAGGCCTGCACACCTCCCACTGCTGTGTCTGGAGCTGACTGTGGCCTCAGGGCAGGTGGGGAGAGTTCTCCAGGCCACCCTGTCTCCTGCAGCAAGATGGCAGGGGGTGCTGACCATCAGGCCCCAGGTCCAATCCTAGGTGAGGCGACAGACCTCCCCCCCCGCCCCCCCACCGAGGACTGCCCGTGTGCCTTGCCAGGCCTCTCGAGTTGAGATCAGGACCCTGATGGGGAATAGTGCCTGAGGTTCAGGGGCCTTATGAGTGAGTTCACCTGAAGGTCTCGTACCCCCGAGTCATATCCTGCTTGTTTGTGGGAAAGAGGCTTCCCTTGTCAGGGGTCCCTAAAAATACATCTGAGATGGATGCCTTTGCCAAAGGGTGCTTGTTGTATGAGTTTCCTGTGGATGCTGTAACAAAGGACCACAAACCGGAGGGGGTGCTTAAGACAGCAGAAATCTATTCCCAGAGTCTGGAGGCCAGAAGCCCACGATGAGGGTGTGGGCAGGGTTGGTTCCTTCTCCAGGCAGCAGGGAGGATCCCTGCCAGCCTCTGCCCTAGATTCGGGTGCTTTCCTGGCCATGCTTGGGCTCCTTGGCTTGTAGACACGTCTCTGCCTCTGTCTGCACAAGGTGTCTCCCTGTCTCACTGTGTCCTCTTTGTAAATAAGGGCACTAGGGGTTGGATCTAGGGCCCACCCTGATCCCATAGGACTTCATCTAAACCCACATCTTAACTGCATCTTCAAGGACCCTACATCACACTCACAGGTACCAGAAAGGAGGACTTAACACATCTCCTGGGGGACACGATCCACCCCACCACTCACGCTCTTCAGACACTTACCCACCCCCCACTGCCTTCCCTCACTGCATCCAGACCGACAGCCGGGACCGAGTCGCAACAGCCTGAGCAGGCATATATATGGAGAGCCTGCGGCTCCCAGCTCACACGTGCCTGGCCGTGTGGGAGCAGCTCTGGAGGGTGTTGGATTGGGGGGTGGGGGTGGATGTAAGGCTGGACAGGGGACAGTTTATTGATGTGGGAGCTCACCTGTGACTACGGGTGGACCGTCTGAGCGAGGTGGCACCAGGCCTCATACAGCTTGGGTCACTGCGCCAAGCGGTGACCTTAGCGAGCAGAAGTGCTAGCCAGGGGCGGTGGGGGGCAGGGGGAGGATGACTCTTATCATGGCCCCAGGCTGGCCACAGCTGTGGCACCGACTGTGGCTCGTTCCACTAAACCTCCTTGTCATTTGTTGCTGTTGCCATGACAGCTGCCACCTTGAAGGACCAGTGCCATCCTGAGCAGGCGTGAGTGTCGCGGGGGTGACTGCTGGCAGCTGCCCCCAACGTAAGGTGCAGCCTCTTCAGCGCCCTCCAGAGCATCAGGGGTGCCCTTCAGCCCTGGGGGCGGGAGTTGGTGGTAAAGCCCCAGACCCCCCTTCTTCAAAGGGACAATTTGGGGGACTTCCCTGGTGGTCCAGTGGCTAAGACTCCACACTCCCAATGCAGGGCGCCCGGATTCGATCCCTGGTCAGGGAACTAGATCCCTGGTCAGGGAACTAGATCCCATGTGCTGTAACTAAGAGTCCGCACGCAGCAACTAAAGATCCCGCGTGCCACAACTAAGAGCCGGCTCAGCCAAATAAATAAATAAATATTTTAAAGAAAGGACTATTCGGGGCCCACTCCCCAGGGCTCTGCAGGGGTTCCCAGTGGAATGGGACCTGGTGGCCCATTGTAGACTTTCCCTCCCTCCTCCGTGCTCCCCACACCCTACTCCTGCGTCTGGGGTGTCACCCTCTGTACTGGGTGAAACAGTGTCCCCCCAAATTCATGTCCACCCAGAACCTCAGAATGTGACCTTATTTGGAAATAGGGTCTTTGCAGCTATAATTAGTTAAGATGAAGTCACACTGGATTATGGAGCCCCAAATCCGATGACGGGTGCCTTTACAAGAAAAGGAAGGACACCCAGAGAGAAGCCACGTGATGACAGAGGCAGAGATGGAGTGATGCGTCCGTCAAGCCGAGGGGCGCCAGGAATTGCCAGCAGTGCCAGGAACTGGGGAGAGGCCAGGGCCAGGCTTGCCGTCAGAGCCTCCAGGAGCCCAGCCTGCCCACACCTGCATCTTGGACTCCTGGCCTCCGGAACTGCAAGAGCATGAGTTTTTCTTTTATCTTTTTCTTTCCATTTTTGGCCGTGCTGTGTGGCTTGTGGGATCTTCGTTCCCCAACCGGGATCAAACCCGGGCCACAGGAGTGAAAGTGCAGAGTCCTAACCACTGGACCACCAGGGAATTCCCTGAATTTCTGTTGTTTTAAGCCTCCCAGTCTGTGGCACTTTGTTACAGCCACTCCAGGAAACTAATTTCCCCTCAAATAAACTTCCTCTACCAGGTCCTTGTCTCAAGCTCTGCTTTTGAGGGAACCCAAACGATGCCCCCAGGTGTGGGCTGCACACAGTGAGGCTTCTGCCTCACTGGGAAGGGGGAGGGGAGGGTCAGTGCTGGTCCTCCCCCCTGCTGCAGGGGACGGAAGGTACCTGGGGCCCTGTCCCCTCCAGCCTTGGGGAAGAAGCTGTCCCAGGCTCAGGGAAGCATTTAGGAGTCTACGTGGGCAACACACGCATCCCGGCCTCCACAGGAGAACACAGACAAGGAAGCTGCCAGCCCCCAAAGACCGTCCCTGCTGGAATGAGGCGCATCCAGAGCCCAGGCCACCTCCCCACCCGGCCACCTGGCCCAGGTGCCCCGGCTCAGGAAACGCTGCCACCCCTGCCCAAGCCAGCTCCTCTCAGCTGCAAACCTTGATCCGCCCTGGTCTTCAATCTGCTCGTGTCATCAGCACCGGAACAGAACTCGCATATAAAGAGCATCAGCCCTTCCCGTCGCTCTTCCTGGCCCTGTAAACATGTGGGCAGAAATAGCAGCCTGCAGGCTAGAGGGAGTGATTGCTGGTTGCAGAATCAAGTGAAGGCTCCTGCCCGGGCGGGCCTCACTGCGTGGGTGCCCAAGGCAGTCACAAAGCCCAGCTTTAAATAGCTCCCTGTGGGTACGTGCAGCAGCAGGAGGGCAGCCTGTGAGCCTTGAAGAAGCCGGGGAGAGGCGGGCCCCGGGGTGGGCAGGGTCCTGGCAGCGGAGGAGGGTCGGCTCGCTGGCTTCTGGACCCAGGTGAGCACAGCAGTTCCGGGAACCTTGAACCCACCCGCGCGTCCGCCAGAGGCCCCAGTGGAAGGCAGGCCTTAGGGCAGGACTCTGGGTGCCAGGGGCGGGGGTGCTGTGGGTGGTCTCGGGCCCAGCCCAGTAGCTTCAGGATGCCACCGGGGCCTGGACGTCCCATCCCCGGGCCACTCTCCATGTTCCAGGAGGAGGGAGCAGTGACGCTGCTGGAGACACACAGGCCAGAGGGCGCCCATCTGGGAAGGGGAGAAAAAGAGGCGTCACTGTCCTCATCGTCAGAGCTGGCCAGGCATGGCCTGGGGCCCTGGCCGACCCAGATCCAGGCTCTCCTGCGTCTCGGCCACCCGCTTTCTGCTGCTCCCACGTCAGTCACTCTGGGGCCCGGAGGCCCTGCTCCCTGGTCGGCCCTGCCCCCTGGGATGAGCCTGCCCAGCCCTGCAGCCTAGTTCTTTAGAGCAGGGGCCCGAGGGGCAGCCTGACACATGGAGGCGTCCTCAGGAGGTAAGGGGCCTTCGAGCTCGAGGTGTGAGCCCTGGGTGGGATGCAGGCCTCGGACACGGCTGCTCCCGTGGGGGGCCGCTGGGACCTGCAGCCCTGGCTGGACCACCTGGCCTCAGGGGTCACTCTGCCAGCTAAGCCCTGCAGTGGGTGAGCATCCCCAGCGCCTGCTCCCGTGGCCTGGGGACAGGGCACACCCCGGGCAGGTGGCCCAGCAGGGCACACTTTCTGATTCCCACAAAGTCACCGTCACGCGCCCCTCGAGGTGGTTTGCGGGGGCACCTCAGGGCCAGCGGGGTCGTGGCCTGGCTGCCACCTGATCACAGCAGGGCACTGGGCCCGGCATTCCCGACCCTGCAGCCGACACCTCGGCTGCACAGCTGCCCCTCTAGTCGCCTCTGTCCCCTCTGAGTGTGAGGACCTGCCCGGCTCTGGTGCAGGGGTGACCCGGGCCCCTTGCTGAGAGCTGCGACCCTGTCACCCTGTGCCACCACCCTGTGGTGGCAGCAGACATGGGAGGGGGCTGGGGTGTTCATGGGGACTTGGTGGTCTCTGTTCTCCCATTACCACGTACAGAAGGCACTGTGATGGCACCCCCGGCCATGCACCCAAGGGACTGGGGGTGAGTGACTCTTCCAGCCCCCGTGCCTCCCCCCATCCCCTCTGTCCTCAAGTCTCGGTCCCCAAGTCCCTCTGTCCTGAGCCCGTCGAGCTAGTGGGAGGAGAGCCTTCCAGGCTCCAGCAGTGGAGGTCACAGTGAATTTAAGCAGCGGCCAAAGGCTCCGTTTTATTTCATGCTGGGACCAAAGGCCTTCCCACTTTCTCACCGAGAAGATGAGCACCTTCCACGCCCGCCTCCTCCCCCTCCGTGGTCCAAACCCACAGAGCCAAGTCCCAGAATCAGGATCCTTTTCCGAGTCAGACGCGAAGCTCCCTGGGGCCCGGTGCCTGCCTGGCTCCCAGGTCAGGAGGCTGGGCTGCTGGGCCGTCTTCTGCAGACCAGGGGTCCGGGTGAGGTGGGGACAGAGCCTGAGGGCGCTGAGCGAGGCTGAGGCCTTCCTCTCCTTTTTGTGGCCCGTGGTCCTCCCCCCGTGAAACACGCAGAGCCCCCTGGGGCTCCTTCCCCCAGGAGGTCCTGGGCATGGGACCTGCGAAGCCGGCCTCACATGGTGTACGCAGCCCAGTAGATGACGTTGACAGCGGCGAAGGCCGCAGGGAACACGGCACGGGCATAGATGTCGATGGTGTCCGCGTCGATGGGCTTGAAAAGCGCACGGAGGCCCCCCTGAGCCCCCTGTTTCTTCATCTCCTCTGTCTCCACCTCCACCGACCTGTAGGAACCCATGAGGTTCCCGGGCACGCGGCACTGCCGGCGGGACGCGGCCAGCTCCTGGGTGACGCCCGCGGCCGAAAGGGAGAAAAGCACGATGGCATTCTTCACGTCCATCTGCGTGCAGAGGGGGAGGGGTGGGCTGAGTGGCTAGAGGGGGAGGGGCAGGACCCCCAGCCCAGGCCAGCGGCTCTATCCTCAGAGCATGCGGCAGAGGGTCCCAGGTTGAGCACAGGAAAAGGTGCCCCCTGCCCCGCCGGCAACGCTGACCCTTCCTGATGCTGGGCGGGGGCGCCGTCCTTCGTCCTGAACATGAATGGCGGGCGGCGGGGGGCACCCCCTCCCCCACTCCCAGCCTCACCTCAACCCTCTGCTCCTTGACCTTGACCTTGACCTTTTGCTTCTTCCGGTAGTCGGCGTTGAAGTGGGCGAAGGCGTACTCCACCAGGGCGGCAAACACAAACACATAGCAGATCCAGAAGTACACGTCCAGCGCCTTGATGGCCGACGCCCGCGGGAGGGAGGAGCGGGCACTGACCATCAATGTGGTCATGGTCAGCACCGTGGTGATGCCTGGTGGGAACAGGCGGTGCCGTTACTGGAACCCCACCCCAAGCGGGGTGCAGGCCAGGCTCCTCTCACCAGGCCAGGCCTGGCTGGCCGCTGCCCCAGGACAGTGGGCCCGAGGGACTGCAAGGCAAGGCCTGTGCTCAGGACAAATGGGGTTAGGGCCCTGCTCCCAGACTCCCTCCTTCCACCAGCTCCCTCAGAGGAGAGGCCGGGGCCCCGTACCTAGAGACACCCTGGCGGGCACTGCTGCCTGGCTAATCCAGAAGGAGACCCAGGACATGGCGACCAGAAGGATGGAAGGCATGTAGGACTGGATGATGTAGACGCCCCGGTTCCTCCGGAGGTGGATGTGCAGGCTGAGCCGGGGGAACTGGCCGGCTGCCGGAGACCCCCGTTAGCACCAGGCCCACCACCCAGGGCAGTGCTCAGGGAGGGGGGCGCTGAGCGGGAACTGGGGCCACTGCCAGCCTCCAAAGAGAGGAAGACCCTTGTCCCCACCTCGCCCCACAGCCTGATGGGTCAGGAGAGGGGCCGGCCCTGCAGCAGGGCCACCAGAGGAGGGAGAGGAGAAAGATTCCGGCCTGGCTGCTGGCCCAGTGGGCCCCTCCCAGAACGCAGTGCACCCCTCTCCTGCCCTGCTTGTGCACAGCCCAGCTCAAGGAAAGAGCCAGCCTGGGCTCGCTGGCTCCAATGACCGGGCAGCAGGGGCGGGAGGGGCCAGGAGACAACACAGGCTTGGCCCTGGAGCCCCCCCGGCACCCCTCAAACCCCGGGAAGCAATGATGAAGCGAGGAGTTAAGGCGGAGGAAACCTGATCCGGGCCCGCGCTAGGGCTCGTCCAGAGCGGCTCGGCCAGGCACAGCCTGCGCCGACCGGCGGTTTTCCAGTTGCAGCCTCCGGGGGCCCTCAGGGCTGGCTAGTGGCTCTGCGGAAAGCACTAGAAAACCACCAGCGGGGCTCCCAAGGAAGAGGCCACGAGAGGCCGCGTTACCCGATTTGAAGTTCATCAGCTCCGTGGTGAAGCGGCAGCTAGTGATGGTGAACTGGGCCAGCTGCAGCCTGTCCAGCCCGTGGATCTGCCCCTGGTTTTCGGACCAGTAGTAGACAATGTCCTCGGACGAGTAGCCGTCTGCAAGAGAGCCCACAGGGACCACAGAGTCTGGCGCCCCCTCCCCAGCCCCTGGCAGCGCCCCCCAGGACTGCTCTGCCTGTGCTGGGAGCCCGATACACAGAGGCAGGGAGCAAGGAGGCCTGGGACCGCGCCTGGCACCTCGGAAAGGTGGGCAAGGCCAGGTGAGCTGGCCAAAGGGCAGGCCACCCTTGCCAGGGTGACCCGCAGGGGCCTCCATGCTGGCCCAGAGACACAGGCACATGTCTTGTCTGGGCTCCAGGGCCGGCTGTCCTGGGCAGGGTGCTGACCCGCGGCAGGAGGGCCAGGCTGCTGGGGCCTTCCGGCCTCTTTTCCTTCTGTTTCTGCCCCTCGCCCATGCCTCCCTGGCCCTGCGCCCGCCCGCACTCACAGCTCTCCAGGTGCAGCATGCACTCCTGCTCGTCCATGGGGTACTTGGCCAGGTCCATGTCGCAGGCCACCGTGGAGGTGATTCTGCCCAGACAACACACTGGTGGGTCCCCAGGATGAGGCCAGCCCCCGGCAGCCGGCGTCTCTCTGGCCCAACATGGCAGAGACGCTTCTGCGCCCAGCCAGTACGGCCTCCTCACGGGGCGGCGGCAGTCTGCCTTTGGTCTTGCCGGCAAGCTGCTGGCATTTGGGTGGAAACTGGAAACTGTGGCCGCTTTACAGATAATCTGTGAGTCTTTCTTCAGGGATCAAGAACCGGATTTCATTCACTTTCTTCCTCCTTCAGAACAGCTGGCTGGCTAAGCCGGGGTGGGGCCAAGAAGGCAGGTCCAGCCTGAGCCCCCTGGCCTGCCCCTGGGGACGGCCTCTAGGCGTCCCCACTGACCATGCAGCCTGGTAAAAGGCTGGTGTTGCCGGAGTGTGCTGATTTTCCAAGAGAATTTAGATTCTTACGTAAACCTCCTCATCTTTAAAATGTTGGCAATTAAGTCCACTTTTAAAAGGCATGTGTCAGAAAACACACATTCAAACAAATACACGTACACGTGTGTTCACAGCAGCACAGCTCACAACAGTCAAATGTGGAACCAGCACAGCTGTCCATCCATGGAGGAGCAGATACACAAAACTGGTGTATCCGTGCAATGGAATGTCACTCCGCCATAAAAAGGCAGGAAACTCTGATGAATGTCACAACATAGATGAATCTCGAAAACACTAAACTACGTGAAAAAAAGCAGACTCAAAAGGTCACGTAGCGTATGATTAATTTTGTGTGAAATGTGCTGAATAGGCAAATCCCTGAAGATAGAAGGCAGATTAGCAGTTTGCAGAGCTGGAGAAGGGAGATGGGGAGTGACTGCTAATGGGCACGGGGTCTCCTTTCGGGCGAAATGTATTGCAAGTGGGTAGAGGTGACGTTTGCACAACATAGGGAGTGTGCTAAGTATCACGGAATTTTTCACTTTTAAATGCTTGATTTAATGTTATGTGAACCTCACCTCAATTTAAAAAGGCAAGGGCACGCGTTAGCCAAACAGCGGCCTCTGCTGGCTTCCGGCCAGCAACCTCTGCTTCCTGCGCAGCTGCTGGTTGCCGGGGGGATATAAATACCGCCACCCCCCACCCCCCATCCCCCCAGCTCCCAGCGGTGCGCTCCGTGGGGGGTGGGCGGGCAGGCAGCCGGCTGGGCTCACCGGATGCTGTAGAGAATCACCCCGTCAGGCTGCAGCCGGATGAGCTTGTTCTCCACCGTCACGTCGTGGAACCAGGCAGACTTGGCGTTCACGATGAAGGTGTCCGGGAGCCACAGCTTGTCCACGAAGCGGCTGTCCAGCCCTAGAGTCTCGTTGGTGTGGTTGTAGGACAGCCTGCTGTCGCGCCAGCTCTGATGCAGAAACACCGTCATGGTGTACTCCTGCGGCGG
>RJWK010063832.1:0-12463 GCA_004363435.1 Platanista minor | reverse complement strand
TTTTTTTTTTTTTTTTTTTTTTTTTTTGTGGTACGCGGGCCTCTCACTGCTGTGGCCTCTCCCGTTGTGGAGCGCAGCCTCAGCGGCCATGGCTCACGGGCCCAGCTGCTCCGCGGCATGTGGGATCTTCCCGGACCGGAGCATGAACCCGTGTCCCCTGCATCGGCAGGCGGACTCTCAACCACTGGGCCACCAGGGAAGCCCTATTTGTTTTTTTTGATACTGAGCTGTATGAGCTGCCTGTATATTTTGGAGATTAATCCTTTGTCAGCTGCTTCATTTGCAAATATTTTCTCCCATTCTGAGGGTTGTCTTTTTGTCTTGTTTATGGTTTCCTTTGCTTTGCAAAAGCTTTGAAGTTTCATTAGGTCCCATTTGTTTATTTTTGTTTTTATTTCCATTTCTCTAGGAGGTGGGTCAAAAATGATCTTGCTGTGATGTATGTCATAGAGTGTTCTGCCTATGTTTTCCTCTAAGAGTTTGATAGTGTCTGACCTTACATTTAGGTCTTTAATCCATTTTGAGTTTAATTTTGTGTATGGTGTTAGGGAGTGTTCTAATTTCATTCTTTTACATGAAGCTTTCGAGTTTTCGCAGTACCACTTACTGAAGAGGCTGTCTTTTCTCCATTGTATATTCTTGCCACCCTTATCAAAGATAAGGTGACCATATGTGTGTGGGTTTATCTCTGGGCTTTCTACCCTGTTCCACTGATCTACATTTCTGTTTTTGTGCCAGTACCATACTGTCTTGATTACTGTAGCTTTGTAGTACAGTCTGAAGTCAGGGAGCCTGATTCCTCCAGCTCTGTTTTTCGTTCTCAAGATTGCTTTGGCTACTCGGGGTCTTTTGTGTTTCCATACAAACTGTGAAATTTTTTGTACTAGTTCTGTGAAAAATGCCATTGGTAGTTTGATAGGGATTGCATTGAATCTGTAGATTGCTTTGGGTAGTAGAGTCATTTTCACAATGTTGATTCTTCCAATCCAAGAAAATGGTATATCTCTCCATCTGTTTGTATCATCTTTAATTTCTTTCATCAGTGTCTTATAGTTTTCTGCATACAGGTCTTTTGTCTCCTTAGGTAGGTTTATTCCTAGGTATTTTATTGTTTTTGTTGCAGTGGTAAATGGGAGTGTTTCCTTAATTTCTGTTTCAGATTTTTCATCATTAGTGTATAGGAATGCAAGAGATTTCTGTGCATTAATTTTGTATCCTGCTATTTTACCAAATTCATTGATTAGCTCTAGTAGTTTTCTGGTTGCATCTTTAGGATTCTCTATGTATAGTATCATGTCATCTGCAAACAGTGACAGTTTTACTTCTTCTTTTCTGATTTGGATTGCTTTTATTTCCTTTTCTTTGATTGTTGTGGCTAAAACTTCCGAAACTATGTTGAATAATAGTGGTGAGAGTGGGCAACCTTGTCTATCTTGTTCCTGATCTTAGTGGAAATGGTATCAGTTCTTCACCATTGAGGACGATGTTGGCTGTGGATTTGTCATATATGGACTTTATTATGTTGAGGTAAGTTCCCTCTATGCCTACTTTCTGGAGGGTTTTTTTAATCATAAATGGTTGTTGAATTTTATAGAAAGCTTTTTCTGCATCTATTGAGATGATCATATGGTTTTTCTCCTTCAATTTGTTAATATTGTTTGTCACATTGATTTGCATATATTGAAGAATCCTTGCATTCCTGGGATAAATCCCACTTGATCATGGTGTATGATCCTTTTAGTTTGCTGTTGGATTCTGTTTGCTAGTATTTTGCTGAGGATTTTTCCATCTATGTTCATCAGTGATATTGTTGTGTAGTTTTCTTTTTTTGTGAAATCTTTGTCTGGTTTTGGTATCAGGGTGATGGTGGCCTCATAGAATGAGTTTGGGAGTATTCCTCCCTGTGCTATATTTTGGAAGATTTTGAGAAGGATAGGTGTTAGCTCTTCTCTAGATGGTTGATAGAAATCACCTGTGAAGACATCTGGTCCTGGGCTTTTGTTTGTTGGAAGATTTTTAATCACAGTGTCAATTTCAGTGCTTGTGATTGGTCTGTTTACATTTTCTGTTTCTTCCTGGTTCAGTCTTGGGAGGTTGTGCTTTTCTAAGAATGTGTCCATTTCTTCCAGGTTGTCCATTTTATTGGCATAGAGTTGCTTGTAGTAATCTCTCATGATCTTTTGTATTTCTGCAGTGTCAGTTGTTACTTCTCCTTTTTCATTTCCAATTCTGTTGATTTGAGTCTCCTCCCTTTTTTTCTTGATGAAGTCTTGGCTAGTGGTTTATCAATTTTGTTTTATCTTCTCAGAGAACCAGCCTTTAGTTTTATTGGTCTTAGCTATTGTTTCCTTCATTTCTTTTCATTTATTTCTGATCTGATCTTTATGATTTCTTTCCTTCCGATAACTTTGGGTTTTTTTGGTTCTTCTTTCTCTAATTGCTTTAGATGTAAAGTTAGGTTGTTTATTTGAGATGTTTCTTGTTTCTTGAGGTAGGATTGTATTGCTATAAACCTCCCTCTTAGAACTGCTTTTGCTGCATCCCATAGGTTTTGGGTTGTCGTGTTTTCATTGTCATTTGTTTCTAAGTCTTTTTTGATTTCCTCTTTGATTTCTTCAGTGATCTGTTGGTTATTTAGTAGTGTATTGTTTAGCTTTCATGTGTTTGTATGTTTTACAGATCTTTTCCTGTAATTGATATCTAGTCTACTAGCATTGTGGTCGGAAAAGACACATGACACAATTTCAGTTTTCTTAAATTTGCCAGGCATGATTTGTGACCCAAGAGATGATCTATCCTGGAGAATGTTCCATGAGCACCTGAGAAGAAAGTGTATTCTGTTGTTTTTGGAGGGAATGTCCTATAAATATCAATTAAGTCCATCTTGTTTAATGTATCACTTAAAGCTTGTGTTTCCTTATTTGTTTTCCTTTTGGGTGATCTGTCTATTGGTGAAAGTGGGGTGTTAAAGTCCCCTACTATGGTCATGTTACTGTCGATTTCCCCTTGTGTGGCTGTTAGCATTTGCCTTGCGTATTGAGGTGCTCCTATGTTGAGTGCATAAATATTTACAATTGTTATATCTTCTTCTTGGATTGATCCCTTGATCATTCCTTCCTTGTCTCTTGTAACATTCCTTATTTTAAAGTCTGTTTTATCTGATATGAGTATTGCTACTCCAGCTTTCTTTTGGTTTCCATTTGCATGGAATATCTTTTTCCATCCCCGCACTTTCAGTCTCTGTGTGTCCCTAGGTCTGAAGTGGGTCTCTTGTAGACAGCATATATATGGGTCTTGTTTTTGTATGCATTCAGCCAGTCTATGTCTTTTGGTTGGAGCATTTAGTCCATTTACATTTAAGGTAGTTTTCCATATGTGTGTTCCTATTACCATTTTCTTAATTGTTTTGGGTTTGTTATTGTAAGTCTTTTGCTTCCCTTGTGTTTCCAGCCTAGAGAAGTTCCTTTAGCATTTGTTGTAAAGCTGGTTTGGTGGTGCTGAATTCTCTTAGCTTTTGCTTGTCTGTAAAGGTTTTAACTTCTCCGTTGAATCTGAATGAGATCCTTGCTGGGTGGAGTAATCTTGGTTGTAGGTTTTTCTCTTTCATCACTTTAAATATGTCCTGCCACTCCCTTCAGGCTTGCAGCGTGTCTGCTGAAAGATCAGCTGTTAACCTTATCGGGATTCCCTTGTATGTTATTTGTTGTTTTTTTCCTTACTGCTTTTAATATTTTTCTTTGTAGTTAATTTTTGACAGTTTGATTAATATGTGTCTTGGTGTGTGTTTTTCCTTGGATTTATCCTGTATGGGACTCTCTGTACTTCCTCTACTTGACTGACTCTTTCCTTTCCCATATTAGGGAAGTTTTCAACTATAGTCTCTTCAAATATTTTCTCAGTCCCTTTCTTTCTCTCTTCTTCTTCTGGGACCCCTATAATTCGAATGTTGGTGCCTTTAATGTTGTCCCAGAGGTCTCTGAGACTGTTCTCAATTCTTTTCATTCTTTTTTCTTTATTCTTCTCTACAGTAGTTATTTCCACTATTTTCTGCTATTGATTCCTTCTAGAGAATTTTACATTTCATTTATTGTGTTGTTTATCATTGGTATTTTGCTCTTTAGTTCTTCTAGGTCCTTGTTAAATGTATCCTGTATTTTCTCCATTCTGTTTCCAAGATTTTGGATCATCTTTACTATCATTACTCTGAATTCTTTTTCAGGTAGACCGCCTATTTCCTCTTCATTTGTTTGGTCTGGTGGGTTTTTACCTTGCTCCTTCATCTGCTGTGGGTTTCTCTGTCTTCTCATTTTGCTTAACTTACTGTGTTTGGGGTCTCCTTTTTGCAGGCTGCAGGTTCGTAGTTCCCGTTGTTTTTGGTGTCTGCCCCCAGTGGGTAAGGTTGGTTCAGTGGGTTGTGTAGGCTTTCTGGTGGAGGGGACTGGTGCCTGTGTTTTGGTGGATGAGGCTGGATCTTGTCTTTCCTGTGGGCAGGACCACATCCTGTGGTGTGTTTTGGGGTGTGTGTGACCTTATTATGATTTTAGGGAGCCTCTCTGCTAATGGGTGGGTTTGTGTTCCTCTCTTGCTAGTTGTTTGGCATAGGGTGTCTAGCAGTGTGGCTTGCTGGTCTTTGAGTGGAGTTGGGTCTTAGCGTTGAGATTGAGATCTCTGGGAGAGCTTTTGCTGTTTGCTATTACGTGGGTCCGGGAGGTCTCTGGTGGACCAGTGTCCTGAACTCAGGTCTCCTACCTCAAAGTCTCAGGCCTGACAGCCGGCCTGAGCACCAAGACTCTGTCAGCCATATGGCTCCAAACTCCGGAACTCCACACTCAAAGGCCCTCCTTTGCACGTACTGCCTCTCCCCTTCTGCCATTTTAAATTATTTTTTAATTAATTGATTGATTTCTTTTTGGTCGTGCCGGGTCTGCGTTGCAGCATGTGAACTCTTAGTTGTGGCATGCATGTGCGAAGTAGTTCTCTGAGCAGGGATCGAAGGTGCGTCCCCGGCATTGGGAGGTGAATTCTTAAACACTGCGCCATCAGGGAAGACCCTGTCTTTTCATTTTGTCAGTGGTTTCCTTTGCTGTGCAAAAGCCAACTCAACATCCCTTCCCCTTTTTAGATTTCTTCTTTGTGTCCATATTCTTGCGTGTGTCTGTGGAAGCCAGAAGGCTTTTATAGTCAAGGGCTTAACTGACTGGGAGTGGTAGTCCCATATTATGTACACTTATTTTACCGTTTCTGGGCATTTGTTTTCTTCTTTCCTGTTTTGTAGTTTTCCCAATGTGAGAATGTTCTGGGATGTGGATGGAGGATGGAGGGGGTGGGATTGGGGGGCGATTTACAACAGGTAGGGCTGAGCTTCCCATCAGCAGCTTGTTAAAGATATTTGTTGACTTCTCTGCTGGGTACCAGGCCCAGTGCTAACTAGCTACTTACCACTTTCTCTGTGGCTCCCTTCAGTGATGGTCTCTTGTTCTGGAGACCTTGATGGGAAAATACACTCTGCTATCAGCAGGGCTCTTTGTAGTGTTTGGCCCTGGTATCTGGAGCATTCTAGCTTGAGCCCAACATGCTGCAATCTGCAGGGCCGGTGAGGCTGATCCAGTGGGACTTGGAGTAACAGCTCCAAGGAGAAGCAGTGAGGTTAGGGACAGGCAGCCCCTTTTAAACAACCTCTGACAGTGGCGCTTGCTCCTTGCACCGAGCTCTAGAGAGAGTGAGGCTCTCTAGGTTGTTTCTCTTTTCTTCAACCCTATAGGGCAGAAAATGTTTTCCTAGGAAGGGCAAAAGAAGGAAGGAAGGGAGAAGTGAGCTTCTGACTTGTGGGAGGTAGGAGGAAAAAACGTGGACGTTAGAGTCCTGCAGACCTGACTCAGATCGCGGCTCAGGTACTTGTTAGCTGTGTGGGCAAGTTTTCCGAGTCCCAGTGTTCTCACATATAAAATGAGGCTAATAACAAAAACTGCACAGGCTTGTAACAAGAATTGTGCGAGGAAAATGCCGATATAGTGGGTGGTCAGTATCTGTGGAGTTTCTTCCCCAGTGAACACAGGTGGGACTTCCTGGAACGGAAGCCGTGAACTTGGAGACCTGTCTTTGGAGCATTAGGGTGACCTGCTCGGGTCATAGATCAGGGGGCCAGAGCTGATGATGAGAACACAGGGCAGAACTTCAGTGCTAAACACACCCGTTTGGGCACTTCTTTGGGGTGGGAAAGCCTTGATTTGCCCGAGAAGTGTCGTGCCTTTCTCTCACATGTATCAGGAAATCTAATACTGGTCTCCCCTCCTTACTGGCAAAAGATCCTCCCTCCTGCCCTTTGGATGATATTTGGTGACTCATTTGGGAAATAGTACCCAAAGAAAAACGTGAAGGAGAAAAGTGGACGGTCACATCTGCCCCCTTTTGCACAGTCCTAAGCACAGTCTGTTTCTCTCCTTGGCAGTCTTGCAGGGAGAGGATTTATGTGATAATGAGATTTTTGGTACTCTTTACAGAATTGAGATGCCTTAACCTGGAGGGCTTTTTGCCCCTACGGAATACAGATCCGATTAGGAGCTCTTTGTGCTCTGCCACAAATCATTACACGTCTACAGTTTGCTCTTATAAAATATGGATGATGACATGACTCTGTCTCTTAGGAATTTGAGTGCATTAGCTAATGATCATGAAACCTTAGAAATGGGAAATGCATGTGAATGCTGAGAGCTTTTGTAATTATACATTTGCATCATTTTGCTTGGCATCCTTGAAAATTCCTGCTTTCAGCATGAGAATACTCAGGTTGATTCCTGTTCTTCTAATTGTAGAGCAGACTTGGAAGAAATAAGCTCACAGAGTGCTCAGAGTAGATAAGTTGTCACAGCATCTCATGGAAGCCCTGAAGTAGCTCAGGCTGGAGTGGTTCGGTTTGGGCTGAAGTGGGAGAAGAGCTTGAGATATTGTAAAGGCACTGAAATGGGAAGGCATCCGCATCAGACAGTGGTAATGGCGTCCACACAGGGGTGTGCTTAGATGCTTATGTCTCTTATTCTTTTTTTTTTAAATTAATTAATTAATTATTTTTGGCAGCATTGGGTCTTCATTGCTGTGCTCGGGCTTGCTCTAGTTGCGGTGAGCAGGCTTCTCATTGCAGTGGCTTCTGTTGCAGAGCACGGGCTCTAGGTGCACGGGCTTCAGTAGTTGTGGCTTGAGGGTTCCAGAGCGCAGGCTCAGTGGTTGTGGCGCATGGGCTTAGTTGCTCCGTGGCATGTGGGATCTTCCCGGACCTGGGCTCAAACCTGTGTCCCCTGCATTGGCAGGCGGATTCTTAAGCACTGCGCCACCAGGGAAGCCCTCTCTTACTCTTGTGACATGAGACCCATCACCTTCTCAGCCTTTGTTCTGGGCAGCAGTGAAACACCCTGTATTGCAATGGGCTCTTTTGCTGTGGGTCACCTTCCTGGATTGTTAAGCCTCTGAAGTGCAGGTAACTGTCTTTGTATTCTCTAGAAAAGTGCATTTTTTCCTTCATAGAATTATTTTCGGACTTAAGAAGCTCTTTAAAAAGATGTCAAATGATAATGTTTTGAATACTTTGAGTAGAAACTGAAAGAAATAGATACTAATTTGTGAAGGGAGTCACAAATAGTAACCAGACAGTGTGCCACTTGATAACTGATGTTGTTTTTATTTCGTTTCAGGCAGTGGCGCTACAGCTGTGGTTCAGGCTGCTCTATGTAAACCCAGGCAAGAACGTGTAGCAATAAAGCGGATCAACTTGGAAAAATGCCAGACCAGCATGGATGAACTATTAGTAAGTAAAAGTGAAGGGGATACTGCTCGTTGCTTTTCTTAACTCATGGATACATAGAGATGGGCTGGAGAAGCAGGAGAGCAGAGAGCAGAGGCAACTTGGTGTTTTCTCCTGTTTGGACGTACTTATTTCTTGGAAAGCGGCCCACATGGCTTTTTTCTCCTTATGATTGTGTTGTGTAATATACAGCTTACTTTGCTTTGACAGACAGAATTTTGCTCAGTCCTCATAATCCCCAGGTGGGTAGGGTCTCAGTGTTGACACTCTTTTTTATGAAATGAGGGAGCAGACTCAGTTGACCTAAGGTCATGTGATACTGAGTGCAGAGACTCAGATGACCTAAGGTCATGTGATACTGAGTGCAGAGTTAGGTGGTGAGCTTCTGGTCCTCAGTCTTGAATCCTAATGCAAATAGGAGTTACTCCCTAAACAATTTGCTGGTCATTTTGGCTTTTATAAATTACAAAATCTCCTATAAATTTCAGTTATTCAAAATACTGCAGGGTAGCTTGCATTCTTATTGGCTAATGACAGGAGTTTCTTTTTTGTACAGGGCAACTTGTACTTCTAAATAAAGTACATTACATAAATAACCGGAGCTTGTCGGTGTGGATATGACTGTAGTACCATTGGTTGGTTGAAGGAACATTTGCTTTTGGCTTAGCTGACTCATTATTAAATGAAGAGCTTGGCAAATGGTTATTAGTTGCCCAGCAAACTGTGAAGGGTTTGAGAGTTTAATCTCATAAATATAGTTGTCGATCTGCCTGCCAGTTTTCTTTTTTTCCATTTGGTCATTTATTTGAGGATAATAGAATACTGCAGTGGAGGAGTTAACTGATTGGTTGTGCCAACACTAATCCCAGGACAAATATTAGTCCAATAGCTCCATACATGCTACAAAGTGTAATGACAGTTGGCTCCAGATGAAGAAGCCTTTTGTTATAGCCTGCATTGGGGGAATGGAATGTCATTAACAAAAGCTTTTTGTCTTTACTCAGAATATAGCTTTTACTTCAGGCATAATTATAGTACACTATAGTATAAATTAAGTTCAAGGATAAAGCTGTACTTTTCCAGATCTATTTGGTCTTACATTTCAAATCAGACTACACAAGGCATAGTTTTCACTGGGATTGAAGCAACAAATTGCAGGCTAAAACTCAGATTAAAGGAAGGGCTTCCACAGCTTAATGTTAATTTCCAAAAAAAAAAACAAAAAACTTTTTTTTTTTTTTGTTGCATACATTTAAGGCTTTTACTCTCTTCAAAATTTCAGCTGTGCTTTGCTCTTACTGAAATTGTTACTGCATACTTCTGTTGCTTGTTATCACGGTGACCAGTAAAATTGTGCCTTTGTCATTGGACCAGTTTTCAGGATCACTTTCCGGAGTGGAAAAAGCTTGAAACAAACTGTGGAGAGAGCTGTGTCCTGCTTTCGCCACTAACTTGTTTTTCAATTTTAGTCAAGTTACCTAACAGCTCTGCACGCTTTAAAAAGAGCTGAATCCCAAGATCTCTAAGATCCCATTAGGAGTCCTCAAGTTCTGTGGCTCTATGAAGTGCACATTAATTTTTTAAAAAAACCTTGCAGTATACATTTATACTTACGCCCTATTTGGAAATAGCACTCTTGCCCATGACAGTTGTATCTGATCGTGGTGTTCTGTTGGAGGTCTCACAGCCATCTTTTTACCACCAGCAGAATATTTATACAGAATATGTGTAAGGCTTGTGTGTACTTGTATCTGACAGCTCTGAAAGCAGCCTGCTGGGCTGATGCTGTGGTCTCTGGTTCCTACCAAGCCATCCTTTGCCCAAAGCTTCCATGTTTTCCCCTTGCTGACTTCTTATCAGCAGTCAGGCTGCCAGTGATGATAGCTGTGTAAGGGTCCTAGTGGAGGCATGAGGGAGACTGTCATTCCGGGCCATTTTCTCTATTACCCCGGCACCAGGAACCATAGCAGTGTCATTTGGAGTTACTCGTAATTTAGCCAGAGCTGTCAGTGTGAGGACTGGTGCTTTTATGGCTTTGTGCTTGACTCCATTAATCTGAGGTCTTAAGATTTACAAGTTTGCTTTTTAGCACTTAATTTATTTCTTTCGTTCTTCCCCCCTGCACCCCCATCCCAGCGATGCCCACGTTGTGTTAATGGAGTACAGTCTATGTGCGTAATTATCTGTTTTTCATTTTAAAAGATGTATTGATTTGTTGCTCTGATCTTTCCTTAATTTTGAACCTTTGACCTTTCGATGTCTTGCTGTTTCTAGGGATGGGGAGAATGGCTCTGGTTCTTTAGGACACAAAACTCCCAGGTCCTTTGCAAACAAAAAGAAATGGAATTGACAGTATAGGTTGCCTAAAGTTGTCAGGCTTTTGTAGCCCAGCTCTCGGCACGTGATTGTGTGGCGCAAAGTTGCTGTAATCCTTTTTGATTTCTAATCCTGCTGCTGCTCAAGCTTTTATTATCTCTGTGGGTTCACATTTTGGCAGTGTTTGGACATCCGGTATCCTAATAATCCTTCAGTTCTGTGTGTGTGTGTGTGTGTGTGTATTATATACAGGTCAGTGCTTCGCATCATTTCACAAACTGCCCTGTGTTGACTGGAAACCATTGTCCTTATAAGAAACAGTGGCCGCTGGAATCCTTATCTTGTGGGAGTGTTATGTTATAGAAGTCACAGTTATCAGCTATTTGCTGGCTACAGGAACAGCTGCCTCCCCTGTTGAAACTCTCACCTGCCACCCCTACTCTCTGCCCTGTCCCTATCCCCCTGCCCTGAATCCCATAGTAAGGTTGGATTTACCCATGGAGGTTGGGTATGATGGCAGAGAACAGTGTTGGACAACTGGCCCTGGACTCTGCTTCTTGATGTGATGGAGGTTGTCCAATTTTTCCATGGTTATAGAGTTTGTTCGAGGGTTGGCTGAAGAAGATTCGAGTGGTCATGATTTCTTTTCCTTTTTTTAAATTTATTTTTAAATTGAAGTATCATGATTTCTGAAGCAAAGTAATAATCACAGTGTCATCTTCTCTGAGAATGAAGGGAGGAAAAGAAATGTTCAGTGAGATCATTAGTGCTAAATAATTGGTAATTTAAATAAAATTTATGCTGTTGAAATAAGTACTGTGATATCCTCAGAGATACTAATTTATTTGGTAAACACTTGAGTTTCTCCATTGTGCTTAGGCCCATAAAAAGGATGAGTTTTGGGTATATACATGAGAGGACAAAGGTATACACTCACTAAAAATTCATTTCATTTTAACAATTAGATTAGAGCACCCTAGAGTAAATGTTTTCCTTGGCATCACATGAGTAGCATTTAACCTACTCCATCTAAACTAATTATTTTTCTATGCATCCTTTTGAATTTTCATATGTGTTTTTGACTTTGGCCTATACATCCTAATCTCGCTAGGTTTGATGATCTTGGTGGTTAATTTTCCAGGAGCCAAGGGGTTTTACTGGTCTGTTCTATATTCTTAACCATCCCAACCTAGATACTTTGATAATTTCTGAGAGTTGTTAATCCCATGTTTGTTGTTAACCCTATATTTTGTTAATCCCACAGTGTTAAAAATTACTAATTATAATTAGCTTAACACCCTCTGGGAGATACAGTTTTAGAGCAGAATTTGTTTACTCCATAGTTATTAAAACCCTGCTAGATGGTAGGCACTGAGCTAGATGGTGGGAAAACAAAGAGGGGTCTTTCTTTTTTGTTGTGGAGCCCAGGGACTGGCCAGTGAGTCTCTTCATTTTGGTATTGGGTTGGTGAGATGTTTGAGCTAGGAATATCTTTCTGCACATTTCCCCTCTATTTGTCTAGAAATGGGTTAGCAGATTGATAGATTCTCTAATGTGTACTCCACTGAGGAAGTTCTTGCTTTCCAGTAGGAACTTAAGGCTTGCCAAGTGGGTCTGACCCACCGTCATGCAGACTAGTATATTCTTGTTGAAGATGGCCTTGAGGTTTCTTGAAAGACCTTGGTTCTCTGGTTTGTGGTCAACCTCAAACGTTAGGGATGCTACTTGAGGGCACACTTGGCTTCCGTGAAGATTTTTTACATGGGTGGAGAATTTATTCCATGGATAGATGACTTTTCTGATGTCATCTATCTTTTTCAGTCTCTATGACCAGATAACAATGAATTCCATAAATGTGACACAGTCCTTCCTTTTATTTATCCTAAATCCCACTTTTTTCAGCCTTCAGGGCACACTCTCCTTTAGTTCTACCCAGGGATTGTTGAACATTTTGGGTCATCATCTTACTTGACTTTATGAGTTTTAGATTTTAATCATATCCTTCTCAATTTTTTTTCTTTAGACTAGAATTCTCATAATTTTAGTCTGTCCTTGGTACTGAGTCACAGAAAACTCAGTACCATTTTCTCATTCTTTAATATACATCAGTGCCATCAGATCTTACAGTTTAATTCTTAGGGGCAGGAGTGCTTTAGGTGTAGGAAAAATCATGGCCCTGGGGTTGGACAAAGTGCTTATTTCTTAAAAAAAAAAAAAAAAAACTAGGGGTAGGGGCTTCCCTGGTGGCGCAGTGGTTGAGAGTCCGCCTGCCGATGCCGGGGACGCGGGTTCGTGCCCCGGTCCGGGAAGATCCCACATGCCGCGGAACGGCTGGGTCCGTGAGCCATGGCC